>CM065054.1:36231031-36476031 GCA_032883995.1 Coronaproctus castanopsis | reverse complement strand
TTGATATGTTTACAAAATTTATTAAAATCTCACCCGCAAGTGGTTATAAAATAGGAATATAATTATAAGGATCGAAATTATTTATGAAAAACTACGAGAAAATTAATAAACCGCGTAATTATATAACATCAGAGAAAATTATTCGAAATAGATATGAGTATAGAGTGTGTGTAGTAAAGCCGAAACATGCTAGTGGAAAATCTTATAGAGAGATATCACTCGAAACGGAGAAACTTATAACGACCATACACGACAGACAAAGCAATACATAATTGTGCAATACCAACATAAAAATAGGAAGGTTAATCAGTTAAATACTACATACTATGAGGAAATATGTAGCTTAGCTAGGATATAGTCTGATTATTAAGCGAAAATCAAGGGAATACACTACTACTAAAACCATACTAATAATGCGACATGTTGTCGCAATAGCAAGAAGAAAAATCGTAAACATAGTTGATTGAATTGATTCCTGGCTTAGCTGTAGGAACTTCTAGAGAAATCGATGTCTTTGAAGAAAAATTCAAATATGTTGGGAGGGGGCTAAGACAGTTTTTGCTCGGATTTTATTTAGTAAATAGAAAAATGAAAGAGATTATCATTATAAGTTAATGGGAAGATTTCGGGTTCATAACGTAGTATATCAGCCAACGATGTTCAAACGGAATCTAAAGTAGAAATCGATGACGGTGCATATAATTAACAATACGTAAATATTGCGTTGTTAATAGTACAGTCTGTGTACGCGTGTATACGACCGTTAACTAGAGTAGATGTTTATTATGAAAAGTTGTATAAAAGCAGAAAAGAAAAAAATAGAGAAAGTTATACCTACGGACGCTGCTTGTTCAGTTGAATAAGAAACATAAACTCGGTTGCGTTATTTAGATAATACGGATACGAAATAGGCGATCAAATCGATTTTTTTTTCAGTAACAAATCTCTACCCATAAATACTTATTTCTAAACCAGAATGCACCTTTCTGTGATTCCTACAGCTGCTCTCTTACTATTCCTAATCGCCTGTTATCATGTCCTTCCTACGCAACCAATCGTCTTGCTTGGACTCGCTTCATCCCTAACCGAAATCCTACAGTACCCATCCGCTGAATCTATAACCTTCCTTTATCTAATCTTATTCCTTTAATCTAATTATCCTTCCGTGTCTCTGGCCTTAGTATAAGACACGTAAATTTAAAACAAAAAATCAATAAATAAAAAAAAAATCTGTACTTATCCATTGTCATCGGCTTTTCGTTTGTATAATTCGCTTTTAAGCTCGTTTACCTCTACGGAGATATAATTTGATAACGGTTGTTTCTTTAATAAGTTACTTCCCCAACATACTTTGCGATAAGGATGTTGTATTATGCGGTCGATGCTTGGCATGTGTGTCCCTTTGTCGATATACATCCCGTATGCAAGTAAAAGTTTGTATCGCATTTATTATTAATCTGTTGAGGAATATGCGCGCGTTTATTTGGCGTTGGATGATGCTGCGAACGGAGTGTAAATGATGCGCGTTTAGCTTTCTGTATTTTATTTTTCCCATTTTTCTCGTTCTTTGTAATTTCTAAATTTTTCATTGTACTATTTGATAATTATTACAAGCCTACACTATAATTTGCTTTTCAGAGCAGTTATCTGGGTTTCATGTTACAATAAAGAAATAAATTGCGAATAAAGCGTGTAAATTATTCGACACGAATTAATTGATGGTTATATTAAATTCAAGCAGATCTAACGGGAATATACGACAATATACAGTTCGATATTACGATCGTCTTGTACGCTACTTACACTGTACAACAAAATATGTATAGGTAAGTAGTTACCTACATCCGATACGGAGACATCGCTTAGTAATAATAATTTTATACATACATATATATATATATATATATATATATATATATATATAATGATCGTCGTATATCCATCTGGCAATTAAAGAGATCAAAATGAATACCTTTATTTTATATATGTAATCATTTACACACATTATTATTATAGAGGGTGACCCAGAGAAGACGGAGGGTTTTGTTTTTTGAACGGCACAGTTGGTAAGACTGATATGACGCAAACCGCCATGAACCACGTTTAGTGTACATACGAGAGATTCGTTTTTGTCCGGTTTCAGTTATCATGACATCCTGTAGAAGCGCGCGTTTTGCGTGGAACGTGATTTTCGGCGTGAATCGGTCACGACAGTGCAAAGGGAATAAGTTAGGCGATTGGTGTTTTTGCGGATACACCTTAAGAGTCGCGTTTACTCAAACACGTCCACGAGATGATCTGGAAACAACTAAACCGTCCGTCTTCTCTGGGTCACTCTATATTTCAAGAAATCGCACAATTAAAACTATTATCTCACGTTTCGTCGATATTCGCGATCGCATCTTCCGTTTAATTGCACGCTTGACATACGATTATATATTGAGCTAATATAACAATGATAATAATAATTCAAATTCAAACGTCTCTATAATTACAAAGTCGAAATTAAAAATTGCGCATGACCAAACCACCGTATAAGTTTACGTACTAGCGAGCGGACAAGCGAGAGAAATCGCCAATAACGGAATGTCTGCCCGCGCAAATAGAACAACCGAGACGCTACGCAGTTACAGAAAAATTTGGTTAGACGCCAACAACAATATAAATTGCGAAACATACAATCCGACACGATTAATTAAAGATAATTATACTAGAATAAATGTAGATAACTGATAAAGAGGGAAAATTATGAGGGCGGTTTGATGTCTACAGCAGGGGTCGATTAAAAAAGTTGGAGAGTAGCGTCATTTCGTCAAGATTTTTGAACAAAATTTCGATATAAATACGGGTACAAATACCCCCCCCCTCAAAACAAAAATCAGTACAAGATTATTAGCAGTCATTTCTACTCTTGCTCTAGACTTCAAAGCCACCTGCCTTGAAGATCAACGAGGAAGACATGCTTCATTAAAAATAGAGATTAAAGCAGCTATACAGAAAGTTGACAAAAATTTCGGACTTGCGCTCTGCGTTGAAGATCCGCGAGGAACACGAGTAAGAAAAAATATTCCGAAATTAAATGCGAGATTCGGGTTTGCTTACGTTCTGCCTCCAAGAGCCAGAAAAATCGGGTTTTAAAAAACAGTCAACTTTCTAAGCTCAGCATCAAGGACAAATGCAAGTAAAAAGTAACAGTTAGTATTCCGATTGTACTGAAGAATAAAATAATCACCAAGTTTATTGAGACAGACAATTACTGAATCCCATACCAGCTAATTTGAAAGCACATTTTTTTTTTCATGTAAATTATTATCGCGAAACTATTCGAAATTAAATTGATTCTTTCGCATATTATCGTAAAAAGTTGATTGATTTCTTTGCATGCGTGTAAACACGTGTATATTTCAATTTACAATAAATCATATTTAATTTACATTTATAAAAGTGTCATGTTTATTTCCGCGATTAACAGATTTAAAGAGATAAAACACAGAGAAATAGTAGTAGAGAATATTTAAGAACGAGAGAGAAATAAAATTAAGAAAAATTATATTATGCTAGGTCCTAAGAAGATAAGTAAAAGTAAAAAGTCCATCCACGTTATGCACGAATTAGGATCTTCGCTCTATATATTATATATATATATATATATATATATATATATATATATATATATATATATATATATATGAAAAGTATATAACAACGGATATCTGTAAGATTTTTCAGAAATGTATATTCAAAAACGTGTCATCCGTTCTGTTTCCAGGAACAAACCCATGTTGATGTGCCTACTATTTAAAAATATTTTTACCTTTCCGCAATATTAGGAATAATTAAATTATTCCATCTGGAATATTAAAGCCTACCAATAAATTCGCATAATACGGATGTAAGCTAGTTTTGCTCCGCGGAAGAAATTGAAATAACCGTTAAAAACATGAATCCTAAAAAAAGCCCCGGGCTACGACCTGATAACGGCTAAGATATTAAAAGAACGACCACGTACAGGACTAGTTATGCCGACGTACATATTTAATGCTATAATACGATCGACATATTATTCCGTGGAAGTCAAATTTTCGCAAGTAACGGTGTTAAAAAAAAAAATAGGCAAACCTTCTACGAAAATGACCTCATACAGACCGACACCCATATAGTTTTAGAACGAAACATTCCAGAATCCAACAAGCCCATCGAGTAGTTAAAAAAATTGAAAACAGTTTAGAAGAAAAGGAAGTATGCGATATTGCTGGACATTAGTCAAGCTTTTGACATGGCACAAAGGTCTACTGCATAAACTGCGAATTGTATTACCGTGTCGGTATTACAAATTACTTAGCACATTTTTAAAAGAAAGACATTTTCAGATTAAATTAGGTCAGGTACCTACTAGCTGGAGAGTTACACGAGGAAGTGTGTGTTCCTTTACTTAATGTATACGGCAGATCTTTCTGTATAAGACGGTATGGAAAAGTGGAAAGACAGGTTTTTTTACATTATCCATAACACAACAGTACGTTCGTTAAATCTAATATTAAAATTTCTTATGGTTTTTCCTACGTATAAACAGTTACAACGTTTATAAATACATTTATACAAACCGCCGTTATTAGTAAAGTTTTGCTATTAGATAAATTATACAATTTTTTTTTTTTAATATAAAAAAAAAAACCAATATTGTAGTTGTATATTTTTATAACAAAGCAAATAACGATCTAGAAGTTGAAATAGCTTGAAGAATGCAACTAACATGGATAGCGTTCTCAAAACTGAGGACTTAAAAATACTTTAAAGCCTGAAAAAAAAACACGAATATTTGACCAGCATTTTTAACATATGCTTATGAAACATGGGTACGTACAAAAAATAAGGATTAATCAACGAAAAATGGAAAAATTTACACTGGTGATTATTCCGAAGGACAAACGAACTGATCAGCTTATAAGAGAAGTAACAAAAGTGTGACAGATGCAATAAATAAAATTAAAAATAGTGAAATGGAGATTATGCGGGCATGTGGCTCGAAGGCCGCTAGATAAGTGCGTCAATATGTTGGAAACTTCGTGGCATCGAACCTTAGTATGACCAAGTGGATAGATAAAATTCAAAATTTCAAGACAAATTAGCCGGAAAAGCGCATTGTTGCGACCTTTGGTAAAAATTGTGAAAGCCTTTGTCCAGCAGCGGACTGATGAAGACTAATGTTGTGAAAAATAATAATAATAATAAAAAAAGGTATCTTTATCTATTTGCTAAAAAGTTTATCAAAACAAGAAAGAAAGAAGTGGTTCGGAAAAATCTGATAATTTATTTGACTTCACAGTATTTAGTCCCGTAGAACAATTCTCCTAGAACTTAGTTAATTCGACATAAAGAAATAGACCAAAAAGTTTTTTGCGCATAAAATTCTACATTGCTCAATATTGAACAGTGTTTTTCTAATAACTTTATTTAAAAATGATGTTTATATTCAATCAATATGAGGCATCGTTTTGATATCCGTTGTCAAGATTTATCGTCAAAACAGTGACATAACTTCTTAATCGATTTCCATATTGTATTGTACAACGTTGTAATTTATCTTTTGGACGGGGCATTTCAAAAATCTTTATATAAAGTGTTGTTATAGAAGTAAGGATATAATTACTCGGAGATTTGAAGGCAAAATGTAATTGCCGTAATTATTTAATTATTACGATTTTATGTCAACATATTACATTTTTTATCCATACACACGCACGAATAAACACATAGAATATCACATATATCTAGGTAAGGGCACACAATCCCGTTTGAGAATATCGTTTAAAAAGGGGGGTTAATAGAATTGAAAAAACGATGATAACATAGTTGTGTCGCCGTGCAAATCTCTGGTACTGTTCAATTTAAGGTTAACAGAAAATCATGGTGCATATTCAAACACAAACACGTCGTTAATATAAACGAAAGTTTAAACATGCGTGTGTGTGTGTGTGCGAATTCATAAGAAGGTATATTATATTAGAAAACAAAGGGGGTAATGAGAGAAGACGAAGCATGGCAACATATGGTACTTGTGATAAAGAGATATGAAGTCTTATTGTTTAACCGAATCGTTTTAACGTCATAGTTGTCGTGTATAACATTTTTTAAATATATCCAAAAGAATCAACGTAATAATAATAAATATAATCATAATAATAATCATAATAATAATTCAAATTCAAATTTATTTATTTAATAACACATAGAATGGAAAAATTTTATACTTACGTATACATATACATACATTATACTCATATCACACATAGATATAAAACATACTCATACATATACATTCATATACACATATATACGTGAAACATATATATATATATACCTATATGCCCATGAATATACATAAATATTTTAGATACCTACACACAACAAGTAATATGTAGATAATGAACGTAATACTAATTATAATCATTCCATTACACCATAAATACAATACATAGATATAATATAAAGTCCGCTATGCGCATACCTGCGCGAGTAGCGGGAATTTCAATATGAATAGCTGCGTGCAAACTACCTTATGCAAATTAAAAATAGTAATATTAAATATAATAGTAATATACATTGTTAAGTGCTGAATCATTTTGTTTTACACATGCAAGTTATTAATTGAATATGAAATAAGAAAAAATGTACATTGATTCAGACATTGACAATGTTGTATAATCCAAAAATAAAATTATTTAATTTATTCGCTAACATTTACAATGCCATATAAATCAAAAATAGACTGGTACAACAAGTTTTGATTTACAAGTTGGACGAACTTAAACCGGGGTAATAAACACAACTAAACTCATAATAATAACCTTAACCGGATTAAAATACTGATAATTCAACGTAAAAATACACACGCATAAAGACGCAAAATAAATAATAATAATAATAATACAATATTTATCGTTTTGAAAGCACTAGTTCATTACATACTGCAGTTTATACATCTTATACACGGATGTCGTGACACCATTACTATTATCAGATACTAATATATATATATATATATATTATATATAATCGAAAGAATATTTTACTGTTTACAGCATTATCGGGACTCTGAATGAAATGTGATAAAAACTAATAAGTAATTAACTGAACCGTATGTAAACAAAAGAACCGATCTAAATTCCTGAATAATCGATTAAACTGATGGTCTTTCACCTCTATCACCTACTGCAGCTGAAATCTACATGAATGATTTTGAAGAAAAATTATTTAAATGTAACACTGAATTCCTAACATATTTATATGTTGACGATATCATTTGCTGTTGGAAACGTTCAATTCAAATAGACAGTTGCAGAAATTTCTTAATACTACGAATAGTAACGATACCCCGGCATTTGGTTTTCTATAAAACACGATGTTGATTAATTTACTTATTTGATCTATTTACTTTAACTAATAATTACCGTAGTTTTTAACATTTTTCGTAAGCCTATTTACAGTCATTTCCTTGGATTCTGCTCATCCAATTCAACAAAAAGTGGCAGTTTTGTACATTCCTAATTCATCGTTTACAATCGGTCCATCTCAGCCCGGAAAATGATTCTAAAGAACTAAATCTTATCAAGCACATCGCAGCTGTCGATGAATATAACAAACATTTAATCGATAATCTTATATCCAAGAAAAATAACCAGTTGTTTTCAGAAGGTCATTTTTTCTTCTTATCCTTTAAACAACGGATAAAATTTCCTTCTCAAAAAACCTTTAAACAATGGATAAAATAAATTTTTAATCATATTTAACAAACTGTATAATAATAATAATAATAATAATTAATAATAAGCGAATTAATTATAAGAAAGGCGTAACATCATATATAAAACTTTACGCAAGATACATATAGATATGTTAGAAAATTAAAAGATTCCCCGGAATATATTAAAAAGTTATCAGCGAACTAATAAAAATGATTAAATCTTACCGAACTATTATACGGCAGGTGTATTGCAGATATTAAACCGTTAAATTATGAAATACAAAAACACATTCGCATTTTTTAAAATTAAAAACAATATAAATATACATATCACGAATTTAATTATGTAATCAACGACCTTATTTTATACACGAAGCAAAACTATTAAAGCTTAAACCGTTTACTTCTTGTCTTCGATATTATAATAATAAATTTCGAACACAGTCGAATGAATATTATAGCTAAAAATTATTTCCCAAATATAGAAAAACAGACTAAGTAGCACATCTTTCATACCAATTAGTTTTTTTAACGTACAATTCATGGACATTGCCTAAAGATTACTTATATAAATATAAAATTGCATACTCTAAAAATTGCGTGATGCGAGTACTGACCGTATTAAGCATATACCTGGCGGCTGTAATCATATGATTCCAGCGATATTAGCACCGATCAACTCTGGTAACCAAAACTATTTATAATTGTTAACACTTTTGAACTAAATCATCGTAAAAAACATGTACACATTTAGCTTAAACTTAATTCTGCAATTAAATATATAATTACACCTATCCTAAACATATTTAAATATAATTGTAGCTGAACTTATAAACTAATTATATAATCTCAACTAGTTTAAATTTATGTATACAAAAATTATTATTATAATATTGTAAAACAGTTTTGTTCAGAATCCCATAAACTTAATTGAACGGGTTCTGAAAAATCTGTTATTTTTACTGTATTGGTATTTCACTTACACAATAATATATTTACCTCATCGTTTTTACAAATTGGGGTTGTTAAAAAAAGAACTCCCTTTTTTCGGTAGTATTAGTTATAAGATTAGCGATATTGTTAAAAAAATTAATAATTATAACAGAGCGTTTTTTAACACAAATAATTTATCGAACAGTTTACTTAATAGAAAACTTTACGTGTGGAAAATATTATTCATAATAACGGCGTATATAAACTTATTCGTATAGATTGAAACTGTATATATATATATATATATATATATATATATATATATATATATATATATATATATATATATATGTATATATATATATATATATATATATATATATATATATATATATATATGTATATATATATATATATATATATATATATATATATATATATATATATATATATATATATATATATATGTAGGAACAACTACTAGGAATTTTAATGTTGGATTTAAAAGAACATCGAACTTTCAAATTTTTCAGACCACCCTTATACATAATGTACACACCCCTTTGATCTTGTTTCTAACTTTTAAATCTTACACGTTTCCACAAACTAACAGGTTATCGATAAATTCTAGAAATATACGAAGCTTTTTCAAATTCGTCCCGACAGATAGGTAACAAACCAAATCACTTTTTTTGTTTTGTTTTTTTTTTATTATTTTTATTCGCGATTTCGATCTGAGAAAAATTTTAAATTAGGGGAAAAATTATTATTATTATTAATCTTTGAATAGGTATACTGTCTGCCAGGCTTCACTATTCAAAGTCAACGCAATTCTTATTTATTTGAAAGATGACATTCAATATTCTAGTAAGGAATTTTCAACGATTTCAGTTTTGATATACACATTATTAACGACCGTTGCGACTTTGATATTTCGGGTAGAATTTTTAGTTATGCCGATGACACAGCAATTAGATTTCGGTTTTTCGGATATTTTAGAAAATCTAACGCAAATGAGCGTTTATCGAGTATCGTTGGCTAATAATCGATTAATTGTAAATCTCGAGAGAAACAAATATTTCATATGTACTTATCAAGCGCCTAGAAACGTGAAAATATGTCTAGGTAATCGTTATGTGATACTGTGTGAAATCAAATATTTAGGGATTACGGTTTGATTGCAAATTAACACGAGATAAACAGTTGATTTATAATGCTAGCGAGATACGGAAGTCGATTTATTTTATTATTTAAAAAGATATTTCTCTCTAAATCATTTACATCGTTTGTATATAGCTTTATACCAACCTGTTCTTACCTATAGTATTATTCATTGGAGAAGAGCACTACCTAAATCGATTGTGTTCATTGCAAAAAGTAGTTCTTAGGAGTATTTCCAATAATATTTTATTAAATGCGCGGCAATTATACGAATTGAACATTCTAAATTTTGCGATAAAACGTAAAGATTACTTCAACGAACTGCTGGCACAGATAAAGCAAAAGTACCGCGCTTTAATAAGTCCCATTACCGCATGCAGGCCATTTACGCCGAAGGCTGTGGCTTACAATTTAATTCCGGAGGAAAAGTAGACTCGGTTTAAACGTCGACGTTATGTTTTGAATAAAAGTCGTAAACATTTTTTTTATTAAATTTTCTTTAAAATTTCGAAGGTGGTTGTATTAAATGGATGTCCGTGTGTTTTAGAATTGTAAATTCGTTTCTTCTTTTTATAATCTAGCTCTAAATTTTTTATTCCTAATTGTTATTTCTAACTTTTAATTCTAATCTTTGTATTTTTACTCAGTTTACTCCGTTAGTTTGTATATTACAATAAGATCTTAGTTAAGTTACTACATGGCAGTTGCGTATGGTTACATTTTAAAATGTCCGGTACTATTTCTTGTATTTATTTATCTATTATCTTTAGCTGTTATTATTACAATTTTAATGTTGTAATTCCCATTATTATTATTATTATTATTATTATTATTATGTGTTTTAATAAATAAATAGTTAACATTGTAAATATTGTAAATACGTGCTGAAATACATTTGATTTAACTTGATTTTATTATTATTATTATTATTATTATGATTATTACTACGCAACGATAAGGACGATGGGATCGTGACACATCTAAACTACTACCATCTAAATCAGTCAAAATCAGCACCGCTATCATCGGTACATTATTTAGAATCGAATATACTGACTATTGTTATTTATATTGTTCGTTTTTAAAATTATTATTATATAATTTCTTTTTTTTTTTTTACATAATATTTCGAATTACATTTATATTGAAATCGAATTAACTTCTTCGTATATACATACACATACAATAATCAAATTATATTCTTTTTTTTATTATTATTATTATTATTTTATCGTACATATTTCGCTTCCTTTGTTCATATAATATTTTTGGCATGATAATGTAAACGTTCAATGAACTCTAAGCATATAGTGTCCGACAGTTATACAACGAGAATATGTATGTGTATGTAAAGAGAGATGGAGTGAAAGCAAAAAGGTACGGTCAGTTACATAGAGACACACTCTGATGTAGAAACAAGAGAGAAACCTAAGATATTTGTCCGACGGAACTATCCGCGTGTTTCCGGGCAAGCTATTTACGTGAAATATCACAAATGAGATATTATTAAAATCTGAGACCTGAACAATAACAAGAATAATATCAAGAGGTAATATTGAAAATAACACAAAATGAAACGAACGGACGTCGACTTCAAAGTCACCAGTGACGACAACAGCGTAATGAATTATGTATATATATATTAATGATGAATAAAACATTCACCACGGATAAAATTACGGATGACAGCTTGATCAGATAGCTTTAAAAGAATAGAAATTCTTCTACCCGTTGCTTATTTCGGAACTTTATTGAACGTGACAAAATTTTCATATGTTAAATTTCCTTTACTTTCCACCAACAATGACCGTTCTGGCAAGTAAAAATGGGAAAACAGCGATTTCAAACACGAAAAAAGAATGGAAAAACGATTCTGTTCCGGTCGACATGGAAATAAAAAAATTTAGAAAAAAAAAAAACATATTTGGCAGTAAAAACGAATTCGCGAAATAAATAAAACAAAAGGTAAAACCAGTTTTTTACACACGTATATATATATATATATATATATATATATATATATATATAAAATATAAAAAATTTGAGACATCCTGTCGAAAGAATATATTACGTTTACAGACGAGCGGAGGAAATAATTTGGAAAGATGAAACGAAACAAGCCAGGAAATTTAAGAACACCACCATACCGAAAGACGACACATAATAAGGTAAACCGATTCAGCGTTCATATTTCAGCTAGCTAATCTCGAACCCGGAAAGAAATTTATTCAGCATTAATGAAAAATTTAAGACATCAGAAAATGTAAAAACCATGAATAGAAAAATAAAAAAATACTTTGTACCCTGGGGGCGTAGGTTTGAAACTCAAAGTCGTTTACCCAAAAAGACACTGATCTCCAATTCGGGCTTTTCTCGCGAGGCGAGTTTATTTCGAATAAATTATTTATAAATAAGCAGAGAGTTCGTGTGATCGATAATAAGTGTATTTTGCGTAGCCGTGAATTACAAATAATATTGCGCGTGTGTGATAGACTTCTGCCTATGTAACAATCTAAGAATGGTTAATCATCAAAAATTGCGAGCGAAGAAAAATCAGTAACGTGTTTAATAAGCGAATTTATTTAATAAAAAATCAATTGAAAATTAGTTAAATCGCTAATATTTTTTTTCTTATAGAAAACACAAAGCTTTTCGGCATTTACGCCATTATCAAGCGAAACATTTTTAAAAAATCATAATTTTAAAATATAAATGAAATATAATTACTTAAAAATATTCGATGGTGATTGTGAAAATATACTCCAAAAATGCTGTTCTGCTTCAGTTCTGTCTATTTTTCGAATTGTTGAAATTTAACATCAATATATTTGTTTATTAGTTTTGTTTTTTTATATTAATTTTTTTCTTCAATATTATTTTCCGGATTCTGTATAAAAGTTGTATACTGGTGGAATTTTAAATTTTTCATTTACTGTTGCGATGTACGATGTCCGAAAGTAAAATATAAAATATAAAAATATACGAACACAAAATTTTTTAAAAAACACAATTTTACAAAAGTAAAATGAAAATAAATAGTAAAAAATCTGATAACGACCGTGGTGAACAACACAATCGACTATCGATATACAAAAATTTACAAATGCTTTAATTTGATAGGATGAAGGGTGCATCGCGATTTGCCACCATCATTTTCGAAGTGATTGTGAAATTGGTCAATTTTGAATTCTCGACACGAGGAAGTCAAAGTGAGAAATTAAACGTTTCACATCGCCAATTGTTTTTTGAGCATGAACTCTGAGGTGTACAGTCAAGAAAATTTCATCATGAAATTAAACACGTTACACGAACATATTTAGCCACAATTCATTTTTAACCACTATTTCTTCCTCGGAATATGAAAAATGTCGCTTTTTTCTCTCTTTACAGCTTCCCTTCCCGACACATCAAACGCGGCGATTTGTTTTCCCTTTTATTATAGCGTATTGCCCAATATAAACGCGGTAATTTTTATACCCTTAATAATAAATGATTACCTCCCGACGTGTCGAAGTATTCAATTTAATTGCTATCATCAGCTGATCAAAATTTGTATTCCTTGTTGCGAAAACTACAATGCGGTCCTACATAGACACGTCAGATCAAGAGAGACTAAATATGAATGAATTTCCGCACACTCTCAGTACCCGATGTATATAAGCGATGAACGTGTTGACCGATAGCGTCGCTCAAAAATATAATCACCACGACGATTGTCGAATGATCGCCTCGTCTACATTGGACACGACGAGCGTTCTTTAACAAGATATTGTATTGTTCTTAAGTTGACTCTTCCGTCGGGTCGACCGTACGTCGTGAATCACGTCAAAATGATGTAAAATATTAACCGGAATATAAGTACTAAAGCTAGAGATATTCCTATTAATTCTATCGGCGCCGTTTCATTTGGAATCACCTTCGTAACACGAGAATCTACACCTAGATACAGAAATAAAACCGCGATGTAACTATGAACCGGAGTTTACCCCCAGCATGCACAGTCTCCTCTATGATAGATTCTTACGTTTAAAATATACGTCAAAACATTGCGCAGCGCTACCCTATAACCGATCTTATTAGGCGGACTCGAGGCGGCAACATTAAACAAAAGGGGCAAATAAAGCGATCGAAATCTGTACAGATGTGACTACGTAGAAGATCGTTTGAAAATAGCATGGATACATCGAATCGAAATGGCCTAGAAATGGCCTAAACTGAGAGAAGATTAATGAAATCGGTTATTCGAAGGAAAATAAATTACTTCGGTCGTGTAATTAGAAATAGATATAAACTACCGCAACTAATTATTTAAGGAAAAGCAGATGGGAAAATAAGACGAAAAACATGATGCTGCTAGGATAACATCAAGAAATGGACGAACACACACGGTCAATACAAAAACTCATGCAGAAAGAAGGTAAATGAAATGAGTTATTCAAAGGAAAATAAAGTATTTCGGCCATGTAATTAGAAATTAGATATAAACCTCTTCGTCGTCGTTGTCTGTTTTCAGACATCGTGACCATCGTAAGCATTCTTTAATTCGCCATTCATTCCGATGATTCTGGGCAGCTTCCGTCAGCTGAAGTTCGTGGCTGAATGTAGTCTATCGAGTCGGTGGCCGTTCGCTGTATTTTGAGCATTCTTCTATAACAGATCATTTCGAACGTTTCTAACTACACAACGTTTTGTTTTTCAGATTCGTAGCTCACTATCGAAAATTTTCAATTAGTCTGTTCGTAGTTATTATCTGTATCGAATGGTCTTTGCATATTTTAGTTAAACTACTGCAAGCAACACTAATTACCCAAGTATAAGTAGATGGGAAAAGAAGACGAAAAAATGCTGCTGGTTGAATAACATCGAAGAATGGACAAACACACAGTCAATACAAAAACTCACGCAAGAAGATATGAGAAACGATGTTTTGATTGCCATACGTGATCGTCAACGCTCGTCTTAGGGTAGGGTGTAAGAAGAAGACGATAATTAACCGAACGAAAAATGGATAATTTTTTCTCATTATTTGACTGTAGAATAGTAAAAGATCGATTTGCCAGAGTGAAAAGTTATTAGAATTTTTATATTTCATCATTTTCATTACGCTAATGATTAATAAGGCTGTTATCGTTAAAAAATTACCAGAAATGGTAAATTTACAACCTTTCTTCGATTATTATTAGCATTATTATTATTATCATAAGCGGTAATATTAATCACTTATCTGGTTAAACGGATTGCCTATATACATTTAATCAATGACTGGTGGGGAAGTGCATTTGGACTGAGTTCATTCACACTTGATAACTAAAAATAAGTTTATCAGCGATTAAAAGAGAGAGAAAAAAAGCAAAGAATAGGAAAAAGAAAAAAGTGATAAGGAAAAAGAAGGGGGAAAATAAAGTAAGTTACAAACGAACTAAAAAGATAACGACCTAAAGAAGAAACTATCAAATATTTTAGTAGGTAGCCTATTTTCGTAAGGCGATGTAAAAGTATTTAGACTCGATATTAATGAGGCAAAACTAACTCCATAAAACAACGAATATTATAAAGAATCGAGAAATATTAACGTTTCAAAAAACGACGATTAAAGAAAAAAGAAATAAAACGATTTCGTTTTTTTTTTTTAAAAAAAAAAAAATATATTAGTTTTTTTTTTTTTTAATGTCACACCGTTCTCAATGATAATATTCAGCACATTTTCTTAATACGTTAAGCATAAAAAATTTTATTAACTATTTTCCCATTGGAAAAGAGTCAATGTCTGCATATATTATTAAATATAGTGTTCGGTACGATGTTAATACTACTATTAAATAAGTACATCTGTAAGTAATAGAAAAATAAAAGTGAACAAGTATGGGATTATATTCCAGCGAGTAGAACTCCTTGAATTACTTTAGCAATACTATTGCTAGACAAGGTCAGTGAATTATTCGCTATTTGAAAGGCCGTCCACCTTCCCCGAGACGGCGTACCACAACTTGAGACGAGTCGCTTTATGTTTATACCACCGACACTCCTTCCAAAGACCTAGAGACTACTTTCCAGTCAGATGGTCTGGTGGCGCAATTGAGGAGTTACGGAGCCGTCAACTATCCAAACTAATCACCTACCATTGTCTCGGTTCCGAAAACCGAGCTGATAATCAACGACAATTATCATTCAGTGAAACCCTCGCTAAGGGTCTCACTGCCCGCCCAACAAGAAGTACAAGTACGACTTGTGTCACGTAAATGATGACATCATCTCGGGTGATGAGTTTGCGGATCTGTGTTGTACAGTGCAAAATTCATCTCCACTTTCAAGTGCGATCCTATAAACGAAGCACAGAAGAACTACGGCCAGTTGACCAGATTCTGACGGAATAAATCTGTCCAGCTCAGCCGACGGTACACCAGTAATTTGGTGATACCATGCAAATGGATCAAATAATTCGTATTTTTCACAATCAATTAAACCCGTCAGTAGAGTCTTGACGGCACCGTCACATAAGAACTCTTGCCATCTCGCGAGAGTGACGTATAATCTTTATTACGGAGGGACCTGCTTATTTTGCGGCGACACTTTGTAAAAGCGTTTTCTCTAACAGACTCGGTAAGCTTACTTATTATTGACGCGCAAACCAAGCTGCTGACTTTATACGCTCTCGGGCCTCGAACCATTATTCTTTTCCAGTCATCAAAAGTTATACCTATACTTACCGATGAATCACCATGCAAGCAGAATATCTCTCTCTGCCAGGTAAACGTTGCTCTGCAGTGACGTAGCCAGACTTGGTTGATCAAACAAAACTAAATTATAACGGTAAACCCGAGTTAAATTGAACTTTAAGTAAATAACCAAAACTCAAGTAGGTTAAGCCCTAATCAAATTCGCCAGACTTATTTTTATATTTATTAGACGTCGAATATGTAATTCTATTAGAAGCGATAGACGGCAGAAATATTTAACGTCACTAAAAGAATAATAGTGTATGTTATTGAGGACAAAGGGAGATGGTTACAATAAATTCGGCGAAAAAATAAACGATAAATAATGATTTTATATTTTTCGAAGGAATAATACATAATAATTAACTAAATTAAAAAATTAAAATATATTCTTCTGCGTTTTTCTCGACAAAACTATGTATTTACTTCAAAAACAACGAAATTTAAATTAGATAAATGAAAATAAAAAACAAAAAAACAAAAAACAAATAGGTTTAACAAAAACTGCATTTAACAACCATATTTTCTTATTATCAGATTGATTCCAAGGGTTTGGGGGCCAGACCCGCAAAACCACCCCCTAGCTACGCCACTGGCAGTACAGTTTTAGCTCTATTGGGAGTACACCTAATATAGCGATATGCAGCATGCTCGGATCACCGCGATAAAGGTCAGCTGGATGGCGACGTTTAAGTTTTCTGATATCGTTTCTGGTATTTAAAACACGACCAGCTGCTGTATTCAGATGCATAAGCAATCGCTTTTCATACGCTGTAGTAAACTCTTGTATAACATCGTCGACAAACTTCATATGTAAATTCTTATCAATATCGTCATTTCGCGAGTACCGGTAAGTATTCACATAATATTTTCCGCCGCGGTTTCTGCGCAAGATTTGCTGTCAAACTTAGCAGCGTATCCCCAACAATGATAGCCCGTACGTCCGTGTATAGATTTTATAACTTGATTATAGAGTAATAGTTTGCATTGTACGTCCAATACAGAATGTCTATGTATAAATCTTATATTCTGCGCTTCATTTGAAACACTTTCGTCTTTACGTGGGCCTTCCACGACATTGCGGCGTCCGAGTGCATCCCGAGATCTTTAGCCGAATCAGCTCGAAGAATAGGCTGATTACCGAAATATACGCTATACATATATTAATATAGTCATAAGTAACAGGCAGAAAACAATAAATTATATCTTTCACGAATACATTCGCGTTGTAAAGTAATTTATGATGTTAGAAACAAAATAATAGGAAGTCTCCGGAACAATATAGAATTACTGTCGATAAATATGCGGCGTATGTATAAGTACACGCACACATAATATAGATATATAAATATATCCACTAACACGCGTATATATATATATATATATAAAAATAAATCATATACTATGTTTACGCATTCAATATAAAACAAAAAGTATATCCGGTAACAAATTTAACAAATCACAAAAGATAACAAAAAAATACTCAGTAAAGAGTACTGCGTATTTTTACGCTAATTGAAAAAAGAAATAACAAGAAGAAACCAAACTGTGGAAAACAGTACGTTCGTTTCGTATGCATACACGTACGCATACATGTATGCACGCATACTAGCAAATATGTGAATTGTTGGAAATTAGAGCTTCTCGAAAGTTGGAATGGTTGAAAATGGCGACATTAAAGGCGGAGATGAAATCTGGCGGGAAAAATACAAAATTTTAACGTCGGACAGACTGAGTAGTGGTGGTGAACATAAGTGGTTGTAGTACAACGAAGTAAAGTGTAAAAGGACTCAAAGACGAATTCCCCGCTACTTGTCGCTCAGAGTGTGTGAAAGGGCTTTATTTTTTACGTTTTATTTAACTTCTTCGTATGCATATATATACATATATACATATACATATGTATATATATATACATATATATATATTTTATTCATTTTCGAATAAATGCCGTAGAAATCCCGGTATAAAAGGGACCGGTATGTCTGATTGTAAAAGCCAGGTCGAAATGAGATACAAGCTACTGAAACCGACCGAGCATATAATATACAAAACACGAATAGAACGCATGAAATAGAAAAACACGACCCACATACATACACATAGATATATATTACTTTGGATTCTAGAATTCAATAAGCCTAAACGAATTTTCTACCTAACCATATAATAGTATCGCTGCGCTTGTTCTGTTTAATCATTTTCGGCGAACGTAGAAAGCCCAACGTACAATACAATAAAAAAAGACGATGGTCCAGAAAGCAAATTTACAGAGGGTTGGTTCATATAATACACGACTAAGAACGTCCTCCGATGATAATGAGCTGAAACGAATTTCAAAGTATATATATATATATTATTTATATATGTGCATATATATAGTTGTTAATTAAAAGAAAGGTATTTAATTCGGTTGTTTGGTCGTAATGAAAGACAAAAGAATCAAATAGACGAATAACAACGCGGAATAATCGAATTAAAACGAGGATGATTATCATCATTGACCGTTGTTATTAATAATTGTTAGTTAGACGTTCTTAAGATTCGTTCGTAGAACTTTTTAAACGTCAGTTTTGAGCAGATTTTTGCCCTTTGTCAATAGAATCGCGTTTTTCTTTCTACGGCTCTGATTCGGATTGTTACCCGTTTAACAAAATCACTTAAATTAGGGAACGTTTTTACGCGCGATTACCTTCGTCGATAAATGAACGGTTTTACACGGCTCCTTTTCAAGACCGTCTGTTATGACGGCTAATTAAATCGTCGAAAGTCGATGATAATTCTCGACAGCTATTTAGGTAAAAATCTTCGGATAATGTATCCGTTCCTACCTTAACGATACAGCGTGACGGAAAAAATTTTACTCTCATTAATAAACGCCCCCTTTCGAGTGGCGCACTAGCGAAGAGGAACCCAGTATTGAAACATTCGAAAATTCACACATCAAAAATGAATATACAAGAAATCTTTCACGCGCTAAACCTATAACCTATATATAACCTACAATCGTTTTCAGTACCTCAGAGTGAACAGCAAAGGAATCCACAACCGAATTTGGCAGTGAGAAGCTGCCATTAGATATCACGCAACAGACGCGTGAACGAGGAAAAATACGTCAAAAATATAAATCTAGCGCCGATACTGGTTAAAAATATCGATGATTACTTAAAATTCGTTACGAATTTAAAAATGGAAGTCCCCAATTTTAGTAAAGCAACTAGAGGTGGGATTAATACGGAATGTTATCGATGTCGTAGACATTAAGAATGAAAAATCTTCCCTTTTTCACTTATCAGTTAGACGAAGATCGATCATTTCGCGTAATCGTCACATCACGCAACGCTTCCTAACGAAATAAAGATAGAATTCGAAAAATTAGGCTACTCGGTGAAACCCGTAATGTCTTATATAGAAAAAGTAAATATCTTCTTTCCCGTGTGAACCAGTTACCTATAAAGAAATATTTCACATTACTACTACCATTATTCGGTAATTTCGGTAGAGGAACCCAGACAACCTAGACAACTTCCTCAGTGTACAACGTGTCAAAATTATGCACATACTAGGCGATAGTCTTCCTTTTCGTTGTGTCAAATGCGGAGAAAAACACGACTCAGTTAATTGTAGACAATTTACCAGCGAAATGTGCCTTCTTGCAATGGTCCTCACACAAACTATCGTGGCTGTCCCGCTTACAAAGAAGAATTATCGTAAACCCAATTCTAATAAGAAGGAGTAGAAGACACGAGTAATAACAAGATAGACTACGCAAATTTCCCGTAATCAATAATGACGATATATATATTAATATTACGAAAAAAAATGCGCAAAGAAAACAGATCAGTTACGCGCGAACAAAGAACAACCACAAAATACATCCAAGTCTGCTAGAAAATCCTTCGAACACATTAACAGAATGTTTTTATCCACACTTTTTTTTTGAACGAATTCGAAACTATAATTAATCCCTTAATTAACTTGCTTACCAAAGTTGTAGATGTAATTTTAACTCGATACAAATTACCGCTTCCATATAAATCTTACTCAATCATCCCTGACAATTATGCTATCGAACGCAAATGAACTTCAGCAGAAAAAATTAGAAGGAGAATTTTTTCATAAACGACAACGTATATTTGCGGGAAATCCATTTGACAGCAAACAGCTCATGTTCGATTCCCGGTTACAACGTATATAGTAGTCATCATTCTGATGGAACTGCTCATTGGTAGTGCTGCTGTGATGATAAGAAAGGATATAAAACACTATGTCGTATACAATAATTCTACCGCTGCGATATAAATCGCATCAGACTTTCGATACTAATTTTATGATCTAACACTCGCTTCTACGTACTGCCTACCACGTTACGCTGTTCACACGAATGTAATTTCACAAATATAACTTAATCTAGGACGAAACTTTGTATGCGAAGGGAACTTTAACGCCAAACATAACGTACGGGGCTCAAAACGAATAAATCCGTTGGTAAACTGTTAAAACAAGTTTTATTATCGGAAAATCAATAATAGACGCCCGGGTTTTCTTAATCTCGTCATCCCAATAGGAATTGGAAAATTATACAACGGTTGTGAAATGACGCCGGATCTGGCGTCTGATCATGATCCAGTTATGCTCCTTTTAGATACTGTCCCACTCCAGTCCATGGAACAACTGACCAATGACACAACAAATTGGGATTTATTTCGTAATGCAGAACAGTTCAGATCTTAAAAGTCGATTTCCTCTTCCGACGTAGACGCGCATATAGATAGTCTAACAACAATGTTAAAACATTGTGCTGTTAGTTCTTATTTTCATTGCGACAGAAAATAAAACTATCCTCCATTAAAGATTAGTATATAACTTCCGTGCGTAGAGCGAAAAAATTATGGAAGCGTTATAAATATCTTTGTTTTCGTTCAAATTCTGATCGTATCAGAAACAAGTTGAAGGTAGAAATAAGGTTGTATAAAGACAATACATTCCAGTCACTTTTGCCAAAATTCAAACATAGCAGATAATCGAGAACTACTAAACATATCCTTAAACAACACTACTGCCCCCTTGATGAATCAATTTGGAACATAGATCAGAAGAGACGCCGATAAGGCTCAGTATTTTGCCGAACATCTAGTAAAAGTTTTCTCCCCGAACAAGGATATTGATGATAAACAGTTTACTGAGCATGCGCGCAACTATTTCAACATCCTTTTACAGCTTTCTCACCCTACACACGTTTCTTCGCCGCCGCAGCAGAAGTGGAACTTAAAACGAATACCTACTCGTAAAGCCCCAGGTAACGATTTGATCGCGGAATGTTAAAGCATATCACACGGAACGCAGTTTTACAGATTACATACCAATGCTATTGTCCGCCTTTCTTATTTCCCAGATGCGTGGATAAAAATCCCGAATAATCATGATTTCTAAACCGGCCACTTCTGCTTTGACATCTTATAGGCCACAATTAGTCTCCTATGTACATTGTCAAAAGTATTCGAAAAATTAGTGCTGCGAAGAATTAGAGCAATCTTGGAAAAAACAAAACCTGATTCCTGCTCACCAGTTTGGTTTCCGTAAGGCAGACTTTACATATATGGCACCGGGTTGTTGATGGTTATTTCATGCTGCTTTCAGACAGGGCGGTATTGTTCTGCTGTTTTCTTATATGTAAGGCCTTCGATAGACATCAGGGTTTGCTTTCCACATTTCACAAATTTCCTACATCCTCATTATGCATTCAATTACTTAGTAATTCGTGCTTTGACACCAATATGTATACGCTCAAAAAACAAAATGTATATTTTAAACGTTTCCGTAGAAGAAAACTAACTGAAGATTACTTCGTTTATAAGAATCAGAAAGCTATTAACAGACAATTCATTTTATCTACAAAATTATGTGTCTTATTGTACGTTATGTTTGGAATAAGGCGAAATCATCCTCTGAACATATCACCACGAATAACACATGCAAACTATACAATCTTGATTGGTATAAAGAATCTGTCAATAATCCCCAGTTATGTTCCAAACTGGCACGAAATTTCTCCTTCTTATTCATCCCATCCTTATTCACTCAATCGTAATAATACACAGAGAATGATGCAATTATCTTATCCGTGTATATGAATTCACACTTTTCTTTAATAAGAAATCCTCTCCCGGTTACGACGGTATCACCGTATACTATTCTCAACCGTCTCCTCTCCTCTGCAACTACAGTATTGTTAAACTGTTTTAATAATTTCTTCCAGACCGCCAACTTTTCAGATGAACGAGTTCCTTATAATTCCCTATTAAAAACAATCAATTTCTTCACTAGCACCCTAAGTTTATCAACATCGTCCAGCTTCGTCAGTTCTTAATCTTACCGATTCGAACAACTATTTAACCGCTTTAAAATCGTGCATCGCCTTGTTTATATAAAATCCGAATATTTTAGAATCTGGTATTGCCGTTTGGCAATACTGTTGCTAATACAGAAGCCAGTTTCGCTTTGAATACCGGTGTGCTCATTCCATATACACCTTTAACAGATATTTTGTGTCTCATTAAATTTCATCATAAAGAATATCGGAAAAGTATTTGGTCTAATTTTTATATTACATTACAAATCGATTCAACCTCTAATACCCGTAAAATCGTGGTCTAGCGATATAAAAGTACCAAATAACGTACTTCGATGTTTCATTACTACTTTATGTAGATTACGATTTGGAAAAAATCGTCTATGTCCCTATAACGATAAAATATCACGAATTCTCCTTTACGCCCTTATCGTTCCGATTACAACAAAATAGCGGATGCAGATCGTGTATTTTTGCAATGCTATTACTACAGCTCTCAACAATATTTATTGTATAATCATATTATATCTCTCAAGGTACCATTGCCAGTAAATATGTATTATCTACCTACTATTAAACACATTCATGTATATTTAGCTATTTATAATTATATTGCGTCGACTAATATTAATGTTTAATATATGCCCAGCCCACTATATGTATATATATATATATATATATATATATATATATATATATATATATATATATAAACTAAAAAAAAACTCAAGAAGTTTCTACCGGCGATATTATTTGTTAATTCAATCATATTTGGAAAATAGGATATTTCGTGTGCGTTATAAATCTGAGCATTCTGCTTGGTATCCAGTACAAGCATCTGTACCACAAAAAAATATTTTGGGACCTACCCTGATATGATATTCAAAGCAGATATCCGTACAACACCGTATACATCAAGATTTACCTTTGCTGATGATACTTTGATTATAGCCGCTGACGAAAGTCCGAAAGTTGCATCGCGATCTATTCAACTTCATCTATAAGTAATGGGAAAGTGATGCACGAAATGGAGAATTAAGATCAACACAGATAAATCGGAAAATGTAACTTTTACATTACGGAGAGGTTAGTGTCCTCCAGTCTACTATGAATCTCAATTACTCAGACTAATACTGTAAAGTATCTTGGTCTTATAATTGATCAAAAGAACTTACTCGGGTATCGTATATACTGCAACTTAGGAAAAATTTAGATACTTCATTCCGGTTATTTACTGTATTCTAAGAAAAAAAGCTAAAACTTCGTTACAAAACAAGCTGCTGCTCTCCAATGCAGTTCTGGCGGTGAAATGTAAATATGGAATCGAATTATGGGGGTCAGCAGCAAGTAGCAATTTCAATCGTATCCAACAATTTCAGTCCAAAGTTGAGAGCAATATGTGACGCTCCTTACTACGTCAGCAATGATACGTTACACAATTATCTGCAAGTACCCACAGTCACGCATGTTTATTCAGAATAAATACCATGCATTCTTTGGCAAATGCTCTAATCATCCAAATCCTCAAATTCGACGAATCTACATGTCGACACTGCCAGATAATCTGGTCCGGAGACGAAATCGACGAATGCTCCGAAACGTACTGCAGAACGATCTAAGGAAGAGATTGCTGTTGTAAATTCAAAACCGGCAGGCTCTTTATTGAAACAGAGATTGTATATCGTCGTACTTTTACACAGGTTTAACTGAACTCATGCGCTTGTTCTCTATTTGTACAGGTGCACATTACGAAGAAAAAAAATAAATAGGGAAATACCGAATAACCTTAAAAGTAATGCGTGATGCCAGTCTTGATATACGGAGCTGAAACATGACGATTTACTAAAGAGACAGCTAGAAGAATTAGTAAAACCCAAACTGCCCATGAGAGAATTATCCTAGGTATAAGGCTAGTATTGTCCATGCGCGCTAGCAGAGGGGACTTGCTTTCCAAAAAAAAAAAAAATCAAAATTTTTAATTAGTAAAAAAAAATCAGTTACATGAATCTAAACTAGGTAGTTCAACAAAGAAAATCAATTATTAAGTGAGAGCAAATTCTTATCTTTAAGGAGTTTACATCTTTACATATCACATTCACACATATATACACTCTGAAATTATAGATATAGTAAAATATAACAGCTCGAAAGTGTATACACCGAATCAGTTTTCCGCTGGTAAAACAGCTCTGGTCGACTTACGCTCAATTCCATTATAGTTTTGAAGTACGAAATTACTGTCCTATAAACTATTCGTATGTCTAAAGTTTCAAAGTAACATTAATTTTACGAATGACGAAGTAAAACCGTTCTATTAAAGCAACAGGATTTTTCATTCCTTAAAAGATACGACAAACATTTCTTATGCTCTCGAAATCGGCTTTTATCTACTACGGGGCATCAATTCTAAGTAGGACACCCATCTATAAAGTTGCCCCATAAACATTCGCTAATGTTAGTGATTATTAACATTTCGAGCATTAACTCAATGGAAAGTAGCTCAGATTATTATGATTAATAAACCAGGCAAAAAACTTGGTAACATCATATAGACCGATCAGCTTGCTTACAGTATTGTCAAAAATCCGGGAAAAAATTTTGCTTCTGAGGATCAAACCGATAATTCAAGAAAAGGGTATAATACCTAATCACCAGTTCGGATTCAGAGAAAGCACTCAACGGCGGAGCAGCTACACAGGGTAGCTGGTACAATTATAAATGCTTTGGATGACAAAGAATTTTGCAATACTGCATTCCTGGATATTCGCCTCCGACAGAGTGTGGCATGAAGGAATATTATTTAAAATTAGAAAATGGTTACCATATCAATATTATCTGCTGATAAATGGGTTATTTAGGAAACCGAATGATTATGGTTAAACAAGATTAGGAATTGTCCGATGTTCACACGTGATCGATGCAGAAGTCCCCTAAGGTAGTATATTGGGACCTATCCTTTATTCAATTTTTATAGCTGATTTACCGGTCAAGGAAGATACAACGCTTTGTACGTTCGTTGATGACACGGCAATTTTAGCGAGGGATAAAGTTAGCAGTAAAACCGCACATAAATTACAAAAACACCTGAACGATATAGAAAATTGGATAGCCGATTGGAGAATAAAAGTAAACGTAAATAAATCTACAAATATCAACTTTACTATAAAACGTTCGAATTGCCCTCCGGTGATGCTTTCTAACAAGGTCGTATCTCAAAAAAATATAGTTAAATATGTAGGACTACATTTTAACACGGAAAAATCATATAAAAATTAAACGTAAAGAAATGGATCTTAAATACAAACTAATATACTGGATGATGAGGAGCTCCAGTTAGCTAACATTAGATAATAAAATATTACTATATAATTCAATAATAAAACCAACTTGGATGTATGGCCGCTGTAATATGGGGCACGGCTAGCTTTTCTAATCGTAATAATAATACAAAGATTTCAGAATAAAGTTCTCAGAACAATAACCAACGCGCCTTGGTATGCAACAAATAAAGATATTCACTCTGATTGCGAAATAGGATACGAGGATAAAATTATTAACACACTAAAATCCAGACATGTAAATCGACTGAAACAACATATAAACGTCGAAGGCCTTATTGATAACAGCCAAACAAGACGAAGATTGTTGAGAAAACATGTCTAAGATGACATAGTAGAATAATAATAATAATGTCAAACGTAACTTTAGCAATCGAACTATAAAGTAAATTACAACAAAAATAAAATAAAATAAAATTAAAGAATAAAAAAGTTTTAGTCAGCAAGTTATTTTCAATTAACTGTCCGTATTTAATGAAAATCATGAAATCGAAGCATTATCATAAAAATAGTTACTTTCATTTTTTTTTTTTTTACTAAGCTTTTGGAATTGATAAGAAATTTAATTTCATTATATCTATCAAAATTATATTTGTTTTTGTAGGTATATAGAAAATTAGATTTAGTAGTCGCAAGAGCGTGTTCGACCGACGATTAAGGTTAAGATTCCAGCTCGCAAAATAAACAACGTGTTTCATCGTTATCATGGAGAAGACAGTAGCATTCAATTTCCTATAACATCATGTCTTACATTATAATTAGTGTCTTGAATGCTAGCCCATTTTGAACATAAAAATTATGTTCAATAATCTAGTCACGATGTTCTGCAATGAATAATACGAATATGATTATATATTATATATATATATATATGCGTGTATGTAATGAAGTGCACATTTATTGCGTTGGCGCACACGTATATACACACATCTACATAAAAACATTCTACTAAATATTATATTACCGATCTACTCGGGAAAAAGCGGTGTTGTTGTTTGAAATTTACAAAAAGGTGTTATGTACATGACAAGTATATAAATAAAGTTTCAGCATCATTTTAATGGAACAACTATAGTCGCGTAAGACTCCAATTTTCAAAAATTAAATTTAAAAAAATCAACAATCGAATTTAAAAAAATAAAATAAAATAAAATAAATAAACGAGAAGAAAAAATGGAAAGTATCACTTAAAATTGCGGACTTTTCTCGGTACGCGAATCAAGAAGGTAGAGAGAGTATAACGACTGACGAAAAGTACTGCGAGTAGGCGAGAAAGTAATTTTCCACTCGGAAAAGTTCGGTTTTTGCCCGGCGTTCTGTTTTGGGACGGTTCAAAGTGATTGAGGTCGTCGCGTATAGAAAGCGCCATCTCCTTTTATTTTACTTAGTAAAACGTTTTGCCTTCGTTTTATTATTGTCCTAATAATGACGATAATAATTTTATAATTAGTTTTCCTATTATTCTTATTATTTTGCTTAATGTTTCATTTCTGTCAATGTGCAATGTGGTCAGTTAACAAAATTATGAACTTTTTTTTTCTCGAAGAAAAAAAGAAAGAAAAAAGTCTGAGACTGTAAACAAGTTACATAATATATAGAGAAGTAAATAGAGGGTAATTTTTATTTGTCTTAAATTGTCTATTATATTCGATACATTATCAAAATCTACTAATTTACACAAATATATATATACATACATATATATATATATATATATATATATATATATAAAACATCTTTTATCTACCATTTTGTATAGGAGAAATTTTTGAAGAAAAATAGAATGCCGTAAAATGTTCCCGGGCACGTTTAGCGTAATTATCTAGTCTGAACGTTTTGCTTATTTTCATTTATTTATTTAATCATATCATTATAAAGGAATAGTATCGTGTTTCAACATTATCTACTAGGGAATGTAAGTCGTACAGATTTGTCTGTAATTCCAGGCGATTCGCAAAGGTTGGTCTCTGAAACTTTCCATTTGTACATCTGTCATTTACAGCATCCTTGGTTAGTTCGAATTAAGACTGCACCATGCACGTATACTAAAATCAAATCTTGACATTCTGATTGTTGAATCGTTCACCAAACGGTTGTTAGATACCGTCGCATTCTTCGTCTATCGTCGGCCTAGTACGATTCTTCGAATTTATCCAGGCTTTCTGAAAAGACGGACGTATTTCTAGTGTATTAAGCAAGTACAGAGGACGAAATTCTTGTACGGATCCTGCTACGCGTATTGACGCGTCGGATACTACAATTTGATGAAGGATTTGTACTCGCTCGTCTTTGGCGTTTTTTTTTTTTTTTTTTTTTTTTTTAAATAGCAACTAGATGAAAACTATAAACTGACGGCTTTAGTTTCCTACAAGCGGTCCTGGAGGAGGAGGAAACTAATTAAAGAACCCTTCGTAAATACCCCGAAAAAAAGTAGTGTCAAACACACTTCCAGTAGTGAATATCCGACGTGTATTTTATAATTTGTTAATAGTAGAACAATTAATATGCGTATACATGAGATGCACGCAACAAAAATAACTGTTTTAATTTTTTTTTTTTTTTTTTTTTTTTTTTTGAAAATAGCAACCAGACAAAAACTATAAACTGACAGCTTTAGTTTTCTACAAGCGGTTCCTGGAGGAGGAGGAAACTAATTAAAGAACCCTTAAGAACCCTTTGTAAATACCCTGAAAAAAAAGTACATGTCAAACACACTTCCAGTAGTGAATATCCGACGTGTATTTTATAATTTGTTAATAGTAGAAAAATTAATATGCGTATACATGAGATGCACGCAACAAAAATAACTGTTTTACTTTTTTTTTTTTTTGGAAATAGCAACCAGACGAAAACTATAAATTGATGGCTTTAGTTTTCTACAAGCAGTTCCTGGAGGAGGAGGAAACTAATTAAAGAACCCTTTGTAAATACCCTGAAAAAAAAGTACATGTCAAACACACTTCCAGTAGTGAATATCCGACGTGTATTTTATAATTTGTTAATAGTAGAAAAATTAATATGCGTATACATGAGATGCACGCAACAAAAATAACTTTTTTTTTGTTTTTTTTTTTTTTTTCAATTGAATTATTTAACAAAAGGTTAAATTGAATCACGTAAAGAATGTGACGATTTGTCTTAGCAACTAATGCGACAAAATAAAAATAACGACGATATTTATTACAAGAAATATTTAAAAGAAAAAACAAAAACAATACAAGAAACCCGCAACTATATAAATCGAACATAAAAACCAGTATGTTTAAAAAGATTACCAGGAAGGAAAACAATATCATGGATGCAAAGACTTAACTGATTGGTTTCATATCACAATATGCCTATATCAACCCACTGCTGCGTGTAGGCATTTACCAAAATTTTTCCGCCTATTTTGTGCGGCTCGGATCCAATTTATTCCTATTTAACATCATCTCGCCACCAGGCCTATGCCTCCCTCGCGGACGCCAGCTGCAAACTGGCCGCCAATGTAATATCCGATTAGTCCATCTATCATCCTCTCGTCTTGCCTAATGTTTGGTCTATTTCCATTTTAACCTGGCGATCCGCTCCACTGCGTCTACAAATTTCGTCTGTTTCCTAACCTACGTAACCGTTTCGCGATTTTTGAGCCTGATTCCAAGGATAATTCATTCGCGAGCCGTTTGGGTTTTCCTAATTCTTCTAGCTGTCCTTTTAGTCAGGCTGCACGTTTCAGCTCCGTATATCAAGACTGGGATCACACATTGATTATACATCTTTTTTTTAAGGGTATTTCCCTATTTATTGTATGAAGGACAGCACGTTAAAGATGCTTTTTTTTTTTTATACCGTATCACAATGTATATATTTATTCAAAACAGCCTACTTGTTTCATAGGTTACTAAGAATGCTCTATCTAGTGAAACTAGTAGACAATGAAACTAGTAGACTGTATTGATTAAATATATATATATATATATATATATATATATATATATATATATATATATATATATATATATTGTTATATGGTAAAAAAAGAAGTATTTTTATTTTTACTTAATTTTTGAATTAAATAAATTGTTACTCGGGCAATACCCGGAGTTTCAAGAAACAACATATTCAAAGATTCATAAACAACGCTGTACATTATAAAACGGTCTGCTATAACGAAAACTGAATGAATCGCTGAAACGAAGCAGGCAGATATTGACAAGCTGACGTGAACGTCCGTGTTAGTTAAAAATCGTGCGGAGTTACTTGGTCGTTCGAGCGTGTTCGTGAGAAAGCATTATAATTATGTTCTAGCTGGTACGCTAAAAATGACATATATATATATAGTGTGATTATATATGTGCACTGAAAAAATCAGCCAAAAGTTACTATATATATATATATAAAATATCAAGAACGGTTTTCCACAAGATAGAGTTTTTGTTTGTTAATATTTATACAAGTGACTGGAGAAAAAACTCAACATTTCACATTTACGCCGACCATCTTGCCGTCGGTAGTTAGTAAGAGAAATTTGAAGAAATAGAAGAAATGCTGGAATAACTAGACTGAATATTATGCATAAAATGCTTCAGTTTCGAATGTCACGAAAACGAAAGTATGCGTTTTTCACTTGGAAAACAGCGAAGCTAATGAAAGAGATAAATGTGCTGTGGAAAGAAATAACGCACGAATGTCAGGGAAAATCCTGTGTACCTAGGAATTACATTAAAAAGAAGTTTGGAAAATGTAAAAAGAAAAATAAATACAAGAAATGGAATTATGAAAAAGCTAATTAGAACATCGTGGGAAAGAAAACAGAAGTAGTAAGAACATTAGCAATGGCATTATGCATTTCAACGGTGCAATATGCTTGTCCAGTTTGGTCTTAGTCGACACGTACGAAAAAGGTCGATATGTGTCAGTAAACGATACAATACCGGGTATTTTAAAACGACTAAAATTGATAGGTTATTAAAGCGAATTAGCTGCACCTGACATAAGATGGAAGGTGGCTGTTAGCGCGGAAAGAGCTAAGCGATTTCGCGTAACTCGACATTAAATCAGAAAATAGTTTTTTATAAGTAATTAAAGAAATTTCCAAAGGCATGCAGGTAGAATTCGAACGTGTAATTAGACGGAGGAAGCAGAGTAATATGGAGAACACTTAATCGAATACAAGCTGAATGTGTTCGTGAAAGAAAGAATATGTCTAAGTGGTCATTGGCGGAGCATTTAAACCACAATTTTGGACAGATGCAGTCTATGAATTACTTATTATAATGTACGCTTGTCGGACTTCGGTGTAATATGACGAATTTTATGGACGCGAATCAACATGCCCGACAACTTGTAGAATACGGTGAAAATACGATAACATGGAATGGTCTAACACGACACGAACGAAAGATCATCGCTCACATGAAGATATCTTGAATTAGATAACGTCTGATCATTTTATAAGAATGCCGACGAGGAATTTTCTTTTTTCTTACAATTTTCCTTTTAAAGTTATCGTCTGAAATCCGTTGGCTTTTATTATACGACCGAAATATTTTATATTCTTGAAATCACTTCCGACGATAAACTTCGATTCGTTACGTCTATTCTTTTTAGTGTCTATTTCGTTAATCGTTCTTTTACGTTACGATCGTTTCAGCTCCGGCAATTATAGTCTGCCTAACGGGGAAAAACACGAAACAAGGAATCTATCAATCTTAACGTTCCTAGGCGTCAATATATAATTTTAATATGGACGTTCTGTCGATTCTATTAACTAATTTTCTATATAAATTTTAAAAATCGTCGTCGAAAGTGCATCTCTGAGACAATTTGCGTGTAAACGCTTTGTAAATAGATGAAAAGGAACACTAAATACGACTATAATGACTAATTTGATTTTAATCGCACAGTTCTTTTTTCTAGAAATCTAGCGATTTTTAAAATGCGTTGATTTCGATCATTGTATGTATCGTGTAACTATGAATTAATTTATTAAAAAAATTCTAATCAAAAATTTTTATACGATAATTGATTATTAAAGTTTTAATTTTATTAAAAACTTTTAAGAAGGTACACGAACGGTGTCCATTAAATAAGGATATATATATATATATATGTATGTGTGAACGTAGTCGTCGTTAATTATCATTTTCGAATGTACAAACTACAAAACCATAAGACGCTTCAACAAAACAAATCAAAAATTCGATGAATAACTTTCCAAAAATTTGCTTTCAACGTACTTCGTCCTAGATTTCAGAACACAAGCGTCGTCACATAATGGTCCGTTCACACATCACCATGTATCTTTGTGTTTGTGCTATGTGCACGCAACATCAAGGAACTTAGCTATGTAAATAAATAATTATTGTAGATTTTAAATGTACATACTCCGTATATGATTCTCCCAACCGCGTGTATTTTGTAAATATTATAAGACCACTATTATGTGAGATTTTTGACTTAAATATAATTCTAATGCATGCGAGAGTAATTGTAGCAACAGTACACAACCCGGGTGGTAAATGAGAATGTACGTGAGAATTGTATGACTATTAATTAGGACAACAAATTGTAAGGAGCGGTCTCTCCTGATTAAGCTTACACGACGGTGCAAAAGAGACAACCCCAATATGAAAGAAGATGTAATTTACGTCACATTCTTCTTACTTAGAAGGCCGGTTAGCATAAGCCTTCAAACTAAAGCATCTATTTTTACATTTATGATATTTATATATGTAAGACGCATTAATTTATTCGTGTGTAAAAAAAGTTAAATCACATTAAAAACAATGCCAGTAATATATATAGGTATATATATATATATAATACATGCATACGCTAAAATAAGTTTATTAAATTAAGAAATGCTAAACATACTTGTAATTTCATTGATCAGTTGGAGCCGGTAATAAGTAATTATTTAAGCGTACTCAATTTACACATTTTCGTACTTTTCAATAGCAAATCATCATTAATACAAATCTCTTTCCGGGTCATATTCGTTTGGTCACAATAATTATTTAATAATATATTAGCGAAGAGGTGTTTCACAATTACGGCACGTTTCTAAAAATTCTGAATAAAAGTCCACTAAATATTGTTACTTTGCAAAGAAGAGTTTTCTGTTTTGTATTATGTAGAAATTTATTCAAACATGTATCATCATTTACAGTAAATTCTAAACTGGAACACGAGCGAACTAAAACAGACATTACAAATTCGTTTGCAATCGACAATCCATTTCTTTGCAAAGCATCAAAAAATATTGATCATTTACAAAAATTCCTTTATTTTCTCGAATAATACTGTGAACAGGTTCCGATTTTTTGAAAATAGAGTAAGATAGATATCTTTGCAGAATTGTCTATTTCATAGCACTGTGCAAATAATTCGTTTCCAAAATAAACATGAGATCATTTACACGACGTATGTTGGTTTCGAATTTTCGTCAGTAATTATCAAAATTGAAATTTTTCTTCAATTCTGTAAATGAGAATTTTTGTTCGGCTTCTTTTAAAAAATTTTCTTTTTCGTTTCCTATTATGTCATCGTATGATATATTGCAATTACACTTACTCAAAGATCTGTAAAGTGCAAAACGTTTTTCTAAATCATCTGTACTAAAATTTTCGGCCAGTATATATTATACATCGGGATAGGTTTCAAAACGGTACTTAATCGGACAAATTCAAAACTATGGTAGACTGACGTAATGCTTGGAATGTTTCGTTAGATAATTCACCACTATAATTCTGTAATGTATGTCACTTATCCAGCCGTAATATTTTTTTTCCTGCATTTTTACAAAAATGATTTTTTTTTTTTATTTTTTTAAAGTAAAATAATATAGTATTATAATTGAACAATTCGAATATAAAATATTAACTTAAGTATATTACAAATTTATATTCCGTTTTAATATTATAACCCGCATCGAAACGACAAATAATGAAGAACTTTAAGATAAAAACAAAACAGCATAATTTAAAAAAAAAAACACACGTCAAAACGCGAATTTTATTTTACGATTAGTATAAGCATTCGATATCTAGGACACGTCTTAAGGGGAAACAAATACAGGCTGCTTGTACTGCAAGGAAAAATAGCAGGAAACGAAGTCTTTGTTGTTATCCTGGATGCAGAATATAAAATACTGGACGGGAATCGGAGAAATAAGAAGACTAACACAAACGGCCGCTCGACGGTCGAGGGGTTCGAAATCAACGCGTGATATAGATAGTTTTCATCATTATTTAATTCTTAATTATCACGGAGAAGGCAATCGTATAACATCATATGCATGCGCATCTGCAAGTAGTGCCTTGAATGCTAGTAGTCCATTTTGCAGGTAAAAATAAACGTACGATGGTTAGTCAGGACGTTCGGCAACGGAAAATACGACGATGATGACGATGATATAATTACGCAAAAGTTTAAAAACCCTCTGAAAATTATTTAAGCCAATTAAAATAGAAAACGGGAGGAAACGCAGAAATGATATCCATTAAGATCAATTGAACAAGTAGCGTGTCGTTCTATCGGCCACGGACAGAGCTGCATGATATATATATATATATATATGTGTGTGTGTGTGTGTGTCTGTGTGCGTGTAATACAAATAAATATTATCTATCTTTGTGCAGACTGTAGGGAAAAAATTTTTTATTACAAAGCTGTAAAAAAAAAAATCATTTCTATGTAAAATAAATATAGCAGGCGTGTTAGAATGTGTATCTTTCATAGTACAATGGCCGGTGGTTTCGAATGTTCATGGTAGTATAAGCGTCGCAGCGTGCAAAATATAAAAAATTATTGGAAATAATTGTCCCTTGAATTGAAAAAGAGAATGAAACAAAGGAATCAGCCGAATAAATAGACGGATGAAAATTGGAAATTCGTAGCACGCCGCAGAATAAACTTCAGTGATAAAGACTGGTATAAAAACGAACACGTTAAAACAACAGGAAATTGCTTCCGTTAATATAATGTCGTAGAAGCAGCGGTAGCAGTAAGAGCAGCAGCTGCTATTGTGACCTTTGAATAGCAGATAAAATTGAATAATGAAAATTTTAAAACCGCCTTCCGTTTCAAAAATAATAATAGTAATAGTAAAAATAATAATGCATGAATGGCGGAGGGGAGAAGGTTAAAGGCTAGATAGTTGAAAAACTCGGCGACAATAAAGCTGCACTAACAACGCACACACTTGCCATTTTAGTTTAAATTATTTTTTTAGGTCGCAAATTCGAAATTTACATTTTAAAATTAATTTTTTTTTTTTTTAATACATTTCATAGGTTATATTCTATACTCCTCTTAAGAAGGTAGATGTAATGGATAGGAAATTTTCTAAATGCTGCTCGTGCGATCTAATTCGAATCCATCCAGCAAAGAGTTTCTAACTGTAAATAGATCTTTAGTTAACTCAGTCATCCATCAAAATACTGAACACCCTGGGCAGTAAAAGAAAGCCAAAGAAAAATACCCGCACTGTGGTGCTCAGGATGCGTTATTTAGTCGGTTCTTTATCAATCTTCGGGTTTACGAAAATTTTCAAATAACGAGTTGATGAAAACTTTTTTTATATATGGAAGTAATAAGTTGGAACGATTAAAATGCGCACAATCTTAGCCTACTATAAATACCGTAAAGTAGACAAGATGAAACAGTGTAAACGGGATTACGCACTGTACATACTTAACTAACCTACCAACGTCTAATAACAAAGACAACTTCTTTCTGTGCAATATACAACCTACAATAGTCCACATTTTATTTTTACTTTAAGGCGTTCTGCTATGAGAATCACCCTTTAATTTAATACAATAACTGTAAAGGTAATTTCGTTTTTAATCTTCGTGTCCGCTATCACCAATTAAACCTACTGCTAGTGGATTTGGATATAAAGTGCTGTGCAGACGTTTTACTGTATATTCTTATTACATACAGTTTAAGTGCTATCATTTCTAATATACCTTGGTGCATCGATCGTGGAACGTAGTGATATTGATTGGAACCTTCCAATATTAGATATACTTGAGTAAGATGCCATACTCCACAGTTGTATATCATATGACCACGCTGATTTGAAAATAATTTTATATAATAATAATAATTTATTCTGAATCGAAAGTAGCGATTCTCTACGAATAAGCCGGTAATATTTACGAAATGTAATATTCCGCTTGTTTTGTTGCATCTTAATATGCTTTTGTCAGATTAGCCTTCTATTCAAGTGCATGCTAAAGCATTTTACACAATCAACGGCCGGCAGTTCTTTACCATTAACAGTTATTGATCCTGAATTACGTTTACATATCGTGTATAATTCGATTGATTCCGTAAATTACGTTTTGCACTTTGCAAACAGTATATAATTAGATTTTGTTTCATTAAGACTTATTTACACCATTTCTCAGTCTATCTCTCGAACTGATTTACATTCTTCTGTAATAGTTGATTCGACCGGATCTTGATTTAGGGATATTTTGCGATGAGAACAGGAGTTTCGCTGTTATCTATTCCAATGGTTCTAGATTGTTATTATGTGGTGTGTTGTTTGGTATATATGTGTTCCTTTACTAATGTACTAATGTACATGTAGTATATACGTTAAGATTTATATTGTATTTATTAATTTGTTGAAGATTATTCGTCCGTTTATTTCGAGTAAGATTGTGTGAATGATGTATGTTTTAATGAGTGTGTTCTGGTATGTTTAATGGGTGTGAGGCTGGTGAATGTGTTCGATGATTTTTTTGTATTTTATTTTTTTTACTTTTAATTTTATAATTCAGAAAAAATTATTCATTGTATTATTTTATTTATCTATAAGCCTACACTATAATTGGATGTTAGCTGTTGTGTGGCTTCATTAAATAAATAAATAAATATATATATATATATATCATCGCTAAACTGTAGTGGTAATATAGTATTTCGAAATGTTGGCAAGTTAGCTCTGTAAATGGAAGGTACATTATAGAACCTAAAATACTCCCTTGAGTAGCACTACTGATTTAATTTTATAAAGTGATATTACGTCTGCTTCATATCGTACTCGAAAATGCCTTTTATGTATACATGATTTTAAGGGGTGTACATTTGTTTTAAAAAAATAGTTTTTAAGCTTGTATAATTTTCATAAATGCTGTTTTTTTTTCAATTTTGCCATTTTTGTAAATTGAAAAAATCTAAATTAATTTTATTTTTTTTTTTTTTCCTTTTTTAATATTTTTTATAGATTGTATATATTTTTATACTTAATTAAAACATTTTATATACATATATATATATTTTATATTTATGTATATCACTATATATATATATAAAATACTGTGAAAGAGAAATTTTCTACATGTATTACATAAATAGACAAACAGACATGTATGTACGTATCCTTTCAGAACACACACATGCAAATGTAAATTATGTTCCTCGGAAGAAAATTCGTTATTTCTTAAGATAAGTTGAGAAGTAAAGTGGAAAATTACGGGGATGCAAAACAGATGTTGCAAAAAACTTTGTGTATTTCTATCGAAACGACGCATAAATAGTACGCTAATGAGTAATTATACGAAGTACACACTGTACGGTGCAATACGCAACACACACACACATATATATATATATATATCGGTTGTGAAATCAGTCTTCATAACGAATTCAAATTTCGAGAGGGTGACAAAATGAATTAAAAGTCATAAACAACATACACAAGAGCCATACTAACGAGAACGAATATTTTAAACGTGTATACTTACTTAGAAGGAAAACTAAAAATACTAAGGGGCATTAGGGCGTTCCTAGTGCCGAAGGGAAAAACGCAGAATACATACATATCAACATACACACATGCATTCATCTACGGTGATGTATAAAATAGCGCGAATCAAAATCACTTGTCCGCTCTGATTACTAACTATTCTCAGGCTTCCTCGTATCGCAGCAAAGAACATATTAGTTGTACTCAACGCTTATGTATATTAACTTATGTATAGATATAACATTGAAAGAATTTAGAAACACGTGCGAGTAAAAATATGTAGGCCGATATATATATATATATATATAAAATATATATACATGTATATAGACCGGAGCACATAATAAATCCGGAGCACGCAAAAACTTAAAGCAATTTATAACGAGCGCTATGTTTCATGAATTATTTACAGCTGCAACCTATACTAGTACTTCTACTATTACTACCACTTGCTACTACTGAGCAAGTACACATCGCGTGATCACTAGCTTTTTGTGTGAAAAAGCACACTTCCACAAAATTGGCTTCGCCCCCGGTTCTCGTCGCGTCTTCTTAATCCAGTTTAACAAAATAACGAATTTGCCTTAGCTACTCCTTACACCAACCATTCCTTCATTTCCAACTTTACTCAATATTTTACTTAAAACTATCACACCCGTCTTATGTCACCCTCTTTGCGTTCTTTCACAGATACCTTCCAACCATCTAATTATCCATCCATCTATCTATCTAGAAGAAGCAGATCTTTATTATAAAATTGTTTACATTTTAAATCTATTAATGCCGAAATTTACTTCGGTAATAAATAAAATAAGAAAAATCACATTATATTGTGTATAATTCAAAACTTTAAAAAACCTGCAAATAAAGAAAAAAAAACAGAGATAAATATAATATTGCCGAATTATAGTTTAACTATATTTACAACGTGCTGGGGATTACTTAATACTACAAATAACTCGACATACGACATTAGAATATACATTCATTTTTAAAAAACGGTGGTACTTCAGAAGACCGTACTTATAAAACGAGTATATCTATTTTGTAGGCTGGCCATCCAGTATGGCTCGAATTAATTTATTGTTGCTCATATTTCAGTTATCGTAGAATTGTTTCGAAAGCGTTCCAATGTATATAAATAAGTTAAGTTTAATGCGGAAACCGTATCGCTAATTTCAGTATATTTGTAGGAATTTAATGAGATTCTGCAACAGTAGTTTCGTAATAGCTGCATTTTCTTATAAGTGCTATTCGAAATAGGACATCCATAAGTTAACCTAGGGCGAATGATAGTTGTATATATACATATATAATAATTTTTTATCTACGACCGTGATGTGGGATCTCCGGTTGAATATAGGTGAGAAGTTATCCGAATAGCTTTGTATGCATTATCTAATGTGACTGTTAAAAGATATACGGTTAGGTATGTTACTTCTCTAGTCCATTTAATGCGATCATTGATTTTTATATGCGGTATAGATAGCGGATGTATTCTAGTGAAGAGGATGAACTCAGTTTTTTTTTTGTTTTTTTTTTTTTAATGTTTAGTTATAGATTCCAACGCCAACTGATAGAAGCCAATCTATCTATATATATCATCATGTTGCCGAACGTCATTAGCTATTGTACGTTTATTTTTACATACAAAATAAGCTAGCATTCGAGGCACTATTTATAGGCGACGCTGATGTGCACGCATATGATGTTATACGGAGTGGGGTGCCACTGCCTCCCGTGATAATTAAGAATTAAATAATGATGAAAACTTTCTATGTCGCTCTATCTATCTATCTATAATTATATTCTCTATCGAGTTTAAATTGTACAACCAGACAAGACGGCGTCGGTTTACAAAAATATTTAAAGAAATAAGATTTTCTAATTACGACGTTTCAGCTTGAATGCGCAATAAATCGTACGCGTAGATTTCTAGTTCGATATACATATATGTATATAAAAACAGAGCAGACGGTGGTAAATTTTGCTGCAGTCGACGAAAACGATTCCAACTGATAATAATAAATAATTCATTATGCAATACTATTCAAGAAATAGTAACTGATACCAGAAATCGGATCATGAACCAAGACGAACACCTATATATATATATATATATACGTACATAAATGAAAAAATAGTTAGTAATGAAAATCGACAATTGTTAATAATTAATATCAAAGTTTTTCGGTAGTATGCTGTTTTCAAGTTGAAAATAGTAATAAATTATATATATGTTTAAAAAAAAAAATTAAAATACCATATGAAAAATAAACACTTAAGCGAATAACTAAAATTTAGCACAACTACTTCAGCACTAGACGTACTAAATGTTAGTTATTAGTTAAATACGCATTTTTCATATATTACTCCCAATATTATGAAATATATAAATTCATTCATTCGTCGTTTTTCATTATTTTAAGTTGAAAATTGCAAACTGTCGAAAACCTTTTGTTATTAATTACTAAAATTTACCCAGTTTCAGTAACAAATTTATTATTTCTTTCTTATTCAAAAAAAAAAAAAAAACACGTCGGCCCACACATAAATATATATGTACACATACATATATATATATATATATATATATATATATATATATATATATATATATATATATATATATATATATATATTAGGTATTAAAGGGACCGTGTTTTTATCTTATAATTTGTATTCTTTATTATTTAAATATTACTTATCAAACTATTCTGTATTATATTCAACTGTTAGAGTGCACCAGAAGAGCTCAAATAGATTATATATTAATTAAAGAACGTTACAGAAATCAAGCTATAAAATTTTGCGTATAACTCGGTGCTGATGCGGATACCGATCATATACTACTAAAACTTACATCACGTATCAGTTTCAAACGTGCTATATTAAAAAATAGATCGACTAAATGGAACTCGATAAAACTAAAAGATAATTAAAATAGAAGCAAGTTTGCAGATATAAGTGATAAACTTATGGCAATAGATGAAAAAGGAATGGATATAGAACAAAATTGGACGATGGTAAAGAACTCGATAATTCAAGCAGCAGAAAAAGTAGTCGGGAGAAAACAAAATAAAGTAAACCATGGATAACGAACAAAATTCTAAACATGATAAATGATAGATTTGAAATCGACAATGAACACATCAAACGAAGCTAAAAGAAACTATAATGTGTTAAAAAATAGCATAAATCGGGAATGTAACAAAGCTAAAAAAAAATGGTGGGAAACATAGTGCGCCGAAATCGAAGAAGACTTAAACACAGATATATAGCATACAGAAAAATAAAGCAGACTTTTAAACGGGATACTGGTGTACAAAAACGGACACTTCATAAAATCAATGGAAAGCCATGTCAAAATTTTTTAGCGCTAACCTGAAAACAATATATGAAAGATTTATACGAACAACCAACAAAATGGGCCACGGATAAAATGTATATGCAAGAAGAAGAAAGTCATACGCTACTTCGAGAAGAGTTTGAAATGGCCTTACAACAACTTATTTCGAGAAGAGTTTGGAATAGCCTTACAACAACTTACTTCGAGAAGAGTTTGAAATGGCCTTACAACAACTTACTTCGAGAAGAGTTTGAAATGGCCTTACAACAACTACCAAACAACAAAGCTACAGGAATAGATAATATAACAGCAGAATTATGGAAAGTACGCGGCCAAAAAGTAAAGAACATATTATTTAATATGATACAAAATATAATGAAGAAGGGAACATGGCCCGGAGAACACTGCCAATCAATTATAGTCCCTATACAAAAAAAAAAAAAAAAAAAAGAGAGATGCAACATATTACAAAGATTATAGGACGATTACATTAATACCGCACGGGTCTAAAATACTATTTAAGATAATTAAAAAGCAATTAGAGCATCAAATTGATCAGTACCTAGATGAGAATCAATATGGTTTCAGGAAAGGCCGCTCAACACGACGTATAGTAGGTGAACGCGTGATAAACTGTGGCGGAAATTTATACGTGGCTTTCATAGATTATGAAAAAGCTTTCGACAGTTTCCGATGTTAAGCCGAATACCAAAAACATTAATTACATTAATCTATAACTTATACCGTAGACAGAAAGTGACTGTCAAATGCAATGACATTGAGTCGGAAAAAACATTTATAAGTAAAGGAGTAAGGCAGGGATTATCTCCTGACCTATTTAATGCATTTTCGGAAATGATTATAAATGAAACGTTCAGTAAATTTAAACAAGAAATGTAAAATCGGAGGCAGAATATTACAGGTGATGAAATTCGTCGATGACGAAGTTTTACTTGCGGGGATAGTCCTAAAACACTTTCAGCGATGATTAAGAAATTAAATACAGTAATGAAAAAATATGGAATGGAGATTAACATCAAAAAGACAAACGACAATTGGCAAGATTTGTCCCGAAATAAAGATAAAATTAAAAAATGAAATAATAGAACAAGTAAAAACGTATAGATATTTAGGTCAGACCATAACGCATAATAATATGGATTGCACTAAAGGTATTAATCATCGTATAGTACTGGGAAAAAAAGCTTTTAACGATAAATATATAACACAGGGAAACAATGTCCGTCAATATGCGCAAAAACTTCGTAAAAACTTTTGTATGGTCAGTGGCTCTAACATGTACAATGAAGCAACGTGACCGAGACAAAATAAAAAACTTTTGAAATGCGGTGTTGGCGGCGCCTACAGAAAATGCGCTGGGTAGACAAACTAAAGAACACAATTGTACTAGAAAGAATAAATGAAAAAAGAACCATGTTACACAGTATAAGAAAGAGGCGACTTAAGTGGCTAGGTCATGCATTACGTCAAAATCAAAATATCCTGAAAGATGTTATCGGAGGAAAGATAATGGGGAAAAAGCCACGTGGAAGACCACGAACAACACTTATTTATACATTTCTAAAGGAAAGTGGAACACCGACTTATCCGGAAATAAAGAAGAAAACTCACGACAGGCTAAAACGGAAGGGGTTGATACATGGTGCGAACCAGCCTACGGGCTGATATACTGATGATGATGATAATTATATATATATATATATATATATATATATATAAAATTATATACACGCAGAGGGATAGACGTAAAGTGTGAGAGGGAGTACATTGATAGATGGAGAATATTTAGCTAAAGAAATATATAAAGGGGAGAAGAATAAGGTAATGCAGGAACCTCTTTGGAGGAATGTAAAGACGCGACAATCGTTACTAACTATTGGGGTAATAGACTAGGAAATGACCGAAAATTGACTACAGGAATGGAATATAATTTCGACAATGTCGGAATTATAGGCGAACTAGTCCCAGTATCCTATTTATATTAAGTAACATGCCAACATCGACCATAATCGTCTAATCTATTCTGTAAATGTGTCGTTTTTCGCGACAATAGAAATTTTTTCAGACGAAATACTATCTACGACTAATATCCTATAGGACGATTAAAGTCATTACCAACATCGATTTTATTAGAGCACCGTCACAAAAAACTGTCCGATCGACCGGGCAATAATATATTTTTATTATTATCATTCCTATTTTCTGCTTTTCATTATTATTATTATTATTTATCGGTACCCGGTGGTAGTCGGCAATTTTCTTAATTCAAATAAGTATAAAAAAAATTGGAGGAGGATAATCAGGCCGTCCTGTTCGCTCTAATTCGATTACTTCTTTTTTGAAACGCCGAGGGAACAAAGGACATAGTAGCAGTTAGGATCAGTTGTTAAGAGGGTAATGCTTTACGGCCAGATGGAATTATAAGGCAAAATTTTAGCGTGGTGAAAAAAAAAAAAGAAAAAAATCCCATTTTATCGGAGTTTGGAGGGTTAGTACGAAATTCGCATTGTCAATTCGGGTCTACAATCACCCTTTTAGGCGTTGTAGACCCGCGAATTTCTTACCAGCCTCCCAGATCGACCACCTACTATCGACTGTCTCGGCTGTCACTGCTATCAAAGTACCAACAATTTACCCCTTTCTCTAACAAGCTTATTAATATTAAGAATATACGTCGGATCCATGAAAGTTATTAATAAAAAGTATTCTCGCAAAATTTATTACCGTACACATATTGTACGGTACGTGAGAAAAGGTGGCAAAATGTTTTAGCCTAATATGGAGGAATTGCAGTTGTAGCAAAACGATTAAAAAATTTTATATAGACGCATGAAGTCGCAGTATTAATTTTCAAATTTGATTAAGGACATTATTGTTATATATATATATATATATATATATATATATATATATATATATATATATATATATATATATATATATGTACATGGACATGTATATATAACAAATATATGTATATGCATATATGTATATATATACATATATATCGCAATATAATGGTGTTGCGGTGGTAGCAAAATATTTAAAAATTTATATATGCACACATGTAGTGGTAGCAGTAAAAATTAATTTTCAAATGTGATTCGGGACATTAGCGTGTATACAGACATACATTTATACATAATACTTTGGTGTTATATTAGATAATAAACTGACTTTTACAAAGCATAAAAATGCACGTGTCTCCAGAGTACACAAAAAAATTAGCGTCGTATTTCCCATATTTAACAGACGACCAACGCTAGTACCCATAAATAAGTCATTATTATACATACTAATAATTGCACCAAAAGTGTTTTACGCTTGCTGGGTTTGGCTTAACAGCAGCCCGAATAATATAGGAACTTTAGGTTTACTATTTTCTACACTATTATGATTGTCCCTGTCGGTGAACTTTCCATGGTTACATTATCAACATAGAAGTCGTCATCGTCGTCGTCATTTTTATCTGATGATCTTGTAAACAAGAGAATCGTTCATCTCAGCTACTGCTGTTGGAGAAAATCGTTTCTTTTTTTTACAATGTTGCCACCACTAAGTACTGCGTCTACAATTGTTCTCAATTCTGCGTAGTTCAATTTAACATTTTTCCAACTCGTTCGCATGGATCATTTATATTGGTGTGGTCTACATGATCACGAATTATAATGTCAACATTCCACTACAGTATTGCTGGGCTAACTGTCTGTTTACTTCCATGTTAAATGTTACTGCTGTTACTGCTTGTACAGCTGGTTTCGAAGAAATGTGTGCGCAACTTTTAAGTAAGTCATTCCCTGTTCAGGATCGTGGAGTACATATATTTCGGACCAGGGAACGGACAATTTATCGTTAATACTGTATTATTAAATACTATTATCAAGAAGCGAATGCAAAGTTTCCCACTCATAAATATTAATATTAAGAAACGAATGTATGTGTAAAACAAAAAAGTAGTGTGGGCGCAATACAATACAATACAATATTATTATTAATAATAATCGGTTGATTGTGTAAAACAAAACAATAGTATAAGCGCAATCATTTCCATATAGGTTATTTTAAATTAACCAATATATTACGTGTATGTACAAAATTTCATGGAAATCGATCGTTACCGAGATGTCCAAATTATAGATATGTATCATATATAAGATGTAACGAATGTATAACACGCAATTTTATTCAATATGTTTGTATCTATCACGGGGTTATTAGAATAATAATTTAAGATCTGATACAGGAAAAATAAAAATTATTCACGATTTTAAACAGTTTCATATTGTACTATAAAGGAATATAAATAAAAGTAGAAACAAAAAAAAATTTAAGAAAAATTTTACGTTAATATACACGACTGAAAGAAAACTTAATCATGTTTCTTTGTTAGGTTTTTAAACATATTTTCATTTGAAATCAATTATATAAAAACAAGAACAAAATAAAAAATATAGAAGATAAATTGCTATTTACATACACTATTCGAATAAAAAAATAACTGGAATTTTGTATAGTAATATAGACATTTTAATGTATAATGCGTATGAAAATATATACATATATTCATACATCCGACAACACGTACATATATATATATACATACATACATACACACACACACACACACACACATATATATATATATATATATATATATATACGTAAAAACATGGAATAAAATAAGAGGAAGAGACGGTTTGTTATATATATATAAACACACGCACACAATAATATATATACAGGTAATGATCGGTTTGGTTAAGAAAAACGAGGGTTCCGATAAAAAAAAAAAGGTTGCCTTTAAAAGGTACGAAAAAGGGACGAATGGTGGAGATTTACAGCTTTTAGGACGAAAGCAATAAATTATTGCCTATTGTATTTCATCCGGTAGTAACCTGGTATATGAAACAGGATCAGTGGCCTAAAACGACCGCCCACACAAGTAGATACTTAAGTGTATACTAATACTATACATATGTACTCATAGATGTGTGTTAACAATACGGTTTTTTCATAGGATATCCTCCAACAGAATAATAAAAGAATACCTTTATTACAATGAAACTTGTTTTAGAAAAATGAACAAGACCAAAAATTGCAAAGACGATAAAAGAATAAGAAAGATTAAAAAAGAAAGAGCCAGACAAAATAAAAAGAAAGATTAAATGAAAGAAATGAAAAACTGTAATTTTACTCGGAAATATAAGTATAATGCATTCGTCGAATATTTCGTGATATTAGTTTGATAATCAAATCAATTCGCTTTATTTAACTTTATATATACTCGTATATTCCCCCCAGGGGGGTACTATGTACCTTCTGGGATCCGGAGCTCTAACCGGAACGGAGCGCGTCCACAGATGGTGGATAGTGGAACGACCAGTAGATATACTGGCCAGCTGCGAATAATCAATAAGCAGTCACGAACCAAGAGCGGCTACTGGTGGAAAGTCTCAGGTAGACGATTCCAGTAGTGACAGGGCAATGAGACAAGAGGATGTGGATGGGCAGCTTGAGGAACTGCCCGTTAAAAGTCCACAAAAGCCTACGACTGTTTCACACTCAACAAGGTTTGATCGCTGTAAAAATCATACACCACTATTTCCTCAATAGCAAACCACTGCCTCGTGGTCAGGATCTTTATCCAAAGGCTAGGGCGCCATCCCGAATAACTGGCGTTTCCTTCCTTTCACCCTCATTATCCTTTCTTCTATCATAATCTCATCCCATTTTTCCATATTTTACCTGCCTGCATTAGCAACAGTTGTAGCAAGCCTGGTTGTCTTGATTTAATCATGCCATCAGATCACTTGGTGCAGCTGTATAGGCAATATAGGAGCTGCTGCGCAACATCTCCTATGTTCCCACATGCGCACTTATGCCATCCTAATCTACTCGCTTTTAATTTCTTCTTTTCCCTTTCTTCTTTTTTCTCTCTTCTTCTTGTCAAAGTCCCGCAGCGACAAATCTGTGGCGATGGTAGCAGGCCTGGTGGGCCAGAAGCTATTAGTTACATCTTGCACGTTAGGCGGCATATCTATAGTCGCTTTCAACTGGAATGGAGTAGAAGTTGAATTCGGCAGTCAGATATGTAACTGGACAGGCCTCTTCAGGATCCCCGCTACCCGTTGTGAATTCCGAGTGGACTAGAAAAGATGCTCAAAACATTGGCTACTCCAATCAATCCTGATCAGTATGCCGCAACTGGCGGAACCCATACACATGTGGTAAAAACAAGAGAAAAAATTAAAATGTATTTAAACTAAAACTAGGATCATGGAATATAAGAACGTTATCGGATAATGACAATAACGCAGAAAGAAGAACCGCTCTTTTGGCAAAAGAATTGAATAAGTATGATATTGATATAGCAGCATTAAGCGAGACTAGACTCCTTGATGATGAAAACATTTATGAACCAGTAGGTAAGTACATGTTATTCTGGCATGGCTATCCATCTGGACAAAAATGCATACACGGTGTCGGCATAGCGATGAAACAACATTTTGCAGATCTTATTACATCTAAACCTGTAAATTATGGATCAAGACTGATGAAATTAACATTTCAACTTAATAAGAGGACTGTAATGCATGTAATTAGCGCATACGCACACACAATGGATGCCAAATAAATTGAAAAAGAAACTTTTTATTCGGAACTATATGCGCTTGTTAGCAACATACCACCTAAAGAGCGGGTGTTTATCCTGGGCGACTTCAACGCTCATGTAGGCAACGACACCCACGTTTGGTCAAACGATATCGGTAAACATGGGCTAAAAGGAGCAAATAGCAACGGTACTCTTCTACTTCAAGCCTGTGAAAGCCTGGGATTGGTTATAACAAATACGTTATTCGAACTTAAAACAATTTACAAAGGCATGCATCCCAGGTCAAAAAACTGGCATATGATTGACTTCGTAATTTCACGCCGTAAATTCAGGAACAAAGTAAAAGTCACAAGAGTAATCAGAGGCGCAGAGTTCTCGACGGATCATAGGTTGGTTAGATCAGTAATATCATTAAAAGCACGAAACGTATTGAAATATTATAAGCCGAAACCTACCCGGTACAACATCAATATCTTGAGGAATAGTCAGGAACGTAAAGCTATAATACATCACATTGATCAAATTTTTGACGAAGATAATATCGATTTTACCTCAAATGTACAACTTGGGATACTGTGAAAGAAATGCTGCACAAATGTTGCAACGAAACACTAACAGAATCCAAGCGAAAAAACCAAGATTGGTTTATTGCAAATGATAAGGTCATTAATGAGTTCATTGAACGTAAGAAATTAGCATTCATTCAATGGCAAAATAATATAAACGACGCCAATCTAACACGTAAATTCACCGAACTAAAAGCTGAGTCCAGAGGGAAACACGTTGGATGAAAAACAAATGATGGGAAGATAAAGCACACGAGATTCAGGCGTATGCAGACTCCGGTCATTATAGAGATTTCTTCTCATCAGTGAAGGCAACATACGGGCCAGTGCCCTATAAAAAAAAAGCCCCGCTATGTGATGAACATGGAAATATTATAAATAATGAAGAAGAAATATCACACAGATGGAAATCTTATTTTAGTAATTTACTAAACAATGATACTCATGTAGACTTCTCAGTTGTGTATGAAATGCCGACTTGTGATCAATTAACTGAACTAGATGGGGATATATCACTGGAAGAAATAAAAGTCGCAATAAATCAAATCAAAAACGGAAAAGCTGCTGGTCCGGACAAAATACCACCTGATATACTCAAAATAGAAAGCAAAAATATGATAAACGCTTTACACAAGCTCTTCTCGACTATGTGGTGGGGGAGTCTATCCCTAAAGACTTCCAAATTGCCGCCATAATACCAATATATAAGAACAAAGGCGATAAAAGTGACTGCAACAATTACAGAGGAATCGCGCTACTTTCATCAATATGCAAATTTGCAATACTCAATTGCATTACACCGGTTTTAGAACGCTTTCTTCCTGAAACTCAAAATGGGTTTCGCTCGGGCCGTGGCACAATCGATTCATTATTCTCGTTAAGACAGCTGCAAGAAAAGTGTTACGAGCAAAATAAGGATCTGTACATCGCGTTCATTGATATTAGCAAAGCGTTTGATACAGTTCATAGGAAATTTTTAATGAAATGCATGAAGAAACTAGGCTGCCCGTCAAAATTTGTTCGAATGCTTTCCTTACTACATGAAAATAACACAGGCACTGTATTTATACAAAATCGCGAATCAGAGCCATTCCAAATAAACACAGAAGTCAAAGCTCCGACACTTTTCGCAGTGTATATGACATTTATACATAGAGAAACTAGGCTCCACGAACATAATAATAAACAGTAGATTCGATGGTGGTTTCTTCAACTTACAGCGGTTCTGTGCTATTTCCAAATGCTCGCAAACAGGAATTGTAGATTTCCAGTACGCGGATGATTGCGCTGTGGTAGCCCACAACTTGTAGGAATTGTAGAATATATTGCAGTCGTTAGAGATGGTCTATAATAAATTTGGTTTAACCATAAACGAGAAGAAAACTAAACTGCTAGTGCAACTATCACCTTCAAATAAAGGATAAAGCGAACATGTGCTTAAAGTAAACTACGCTGCAATCGAACAAGTGGATAGCTTTAAATATCTTGGAAGCATATTAAGTAATAATATCAGTCTAGATAACGAGATAAACGGCAGAATACAAGCTGCTTCAGCCGCTGTAAATAGGCTAAATAAAAGAGTCTTCAATAACAAACACATTCTCTTACCAACCAAGCTGATAATTTACAAAGCTGTAATATTACTGACGTTACTCTGGGCTCCATACAAAAAAAAAACATACGCTCACTTGAAGCATTCCACCAGCGTTAATTGCGCAGAATACTGCGTGTCCGATGGCAAGATCGCGTGTCAAACCGTGACATTTTACAGCGGGCAAATTGCCAATCTATTCAACGGTTGCTTTACAAGAATTGTCTACGATGGGCCGGACACGTTATAAGAATGAGTGAAAACAGGATTCCCAAAGAGATTTTCTATGGTCAACTGTTGGATGGAAAACGTCATATTGGACGTCCGCGATGGCGGTACAAAGACTTCTTGGGGAAAATATTTAAAGATTGCGATATAGATCCCAAGAAATGGGAGAAAGTAGCAATAGACAGGAAAGGATGGAAATGTGCAGCTATAAATGGCCTACAATGTGCGGATAAAAAAGCTCAAACCGTGGCAGATAAGAAAAAACGTAATCGCGTGCTCAGGGCAGGAACAATATCCAGCAACACTGGCACCTTCAAATGTAACGTATGCAGCAAGGATTGTGCTGCGAGAATCGGGCTACTTAGTCACCTCGGGACACATCAATAACGGATGGTACTCCGTACTCGGACACGAGTGGATAAATGATTGATTGATATATACATTAAAATTAAAATCACAAAAGTTAATAAAAGCTTAGCGACAGTTACACAATTTTCAAGTAGAAATAAAAATAAATTAAATAACAATATATCAAAAATACACGTTTGCCTTAAAGAAAAAAACACCTTAACACCTAGCTCATCAAGTTCAAACTGAGAGGCCCCTCAAAAGATATTATATATTGTAACATAATTCATAATATGGTTGCATTATTTTTTATATTTAAAATATTGTAGTTTTCGTTAATATTATTAATAACACGTTTAAATTCTTAATAGCGTTTACCATATAATGATTTATAATCGTTGTTTCTAAATGAATTTAAATTTTCATTGAATCTAAGTGTAAATTGTTTTTACTCGTATTTCCTATATGCAAGGTGACCCAGAGAAGAAGGGCGGTCTTGTTTCTTGAATAGCGCAATTGGTAACACTGCTACAACGCAAACCACATGCTCCATATTTAGTGTACATACGAGAGTTTCTTTTTTGTGTCAATGAGAATGAGCGCGCATATGGAACGATATTTTCGGCGTGAGTCGACCACGACGGTACAAAGTGAGTTTCGAAAAAAAAAAATCAAAGTTACCTAGTCTAAACCTATATCATCTGGCAATTCAATTTTAAGGAGGGTTGTAAACATTCGAGAGACAGTTTCTGCAACGGATAAAAAACGTCCAAAACCAAAAAAAAAAAAAAACCCGGTTCGTACCCCACAAACATCGATCGAGTCACATTCGAAATCCCGGACGTCTGCTCGTTGTCATGTTGCTTCTTTAAACCTGTCGGGAGAATCTGTTCGCCGTATATTGCTGAAAGACTTAAAATTACATCCTTATCAACTGGTGATAAATTAGAAATTAAAAAGTACCGACCATGCACAACGAAAACTTTTTGCTGAAACGATGCTAAAACAAATTGAAGACAAAGATATCGATTTAAACAATCTTTCGATGAGCGACAAAGCTCATTTTCAGCTATCCGGATTCGTCAGTAAACAGAACTGCCGCTATTGGTCCGAATGTAATTCGAATTCAATCGAACAGAAGCCGCCACGCAACGAGCGAGTAACCGTCTGGGCTGAAATGTCGAGCCTTATTTTGTCTCTAGTACTGTCAATGGAACGCGATATAGCGAGATGTTCAACTCGGTTTTGCTTCACTCACTTCGTCGAAGTCGTCGTCGTCGGGACCGTACATGGTTTCAACAAGATGGTGCGACGTGCAACTGTTCGGCAGAAACGCTCGCAGTACTGAAAGAAGCGTTCGGAAATCGCATATTTTCACGTCGCACGGATTTCGCTTAGCCGCCGCACTCGCCAGATTTGACCGCTCCAGATTTTTTTGTGGGGATACCTTAAGATACGCGTTTTGCGAAACTGTCCACGAGATCTGGAAGACCTGAAAACTCGGATTTCTGAAGAAAGACTGAATTCATATATTGTTGCAAATGGCGGTCATCTGAACGATATTGTTTTTCACAAATGATTGTAAGCTAATCTCTCGTTTACCTATTTTTAAATAAAATTTCATTCAAACATTTTCGTCTAGTAGTTTTTCAGTTTTTCAAAAAACAAAACGGTCCTAAGTCACCTGCATATAAATATATATATATATATATATATATATATATATATATATATATATATATATATATATATACACAGATAGATAGATAGGTAACTATTACCATTTTTTAATATTCTATAAATGTAACCTTCCTAATATTAATCGAACCTTAGTTCTTTGTATCTTCGTTTTCTGTATCTTTATAACAAGATTTCGTACGCTTTTGTTTTTTTTTTACTAAAGAATCAAAATTGTGATCAGCGTTCTAAATCTCACTGTTAAAATCGATGAATCCTACTTCGCAAAACGGGAAAATCAGGTTGGTCGAATATTACCACAGCAATGGGTTTTTGATCGTTACTGTCGTGAAACTAAATAATGTTTTTTATTCGCTTTACCACATCGCACTGCAGCGACTTTGCGTCAAGTGATCATTGAATATATTCGTCTTGGAATAACAATATGTGACCTTTGGAAACCGTATGGCAACATTACAACTATTGCAGGCATGAATTACCAGCATTACTCAGTGAACCATTCGACGAACTTTGCGGATCCTTCTAATACCGCACACACAAATTCGTTGGAAGGGATGTGTCTGATATTGGTTATGTGTCTAACTGAGCCCATAGTCTAAAAGGGTCGCTTTTATGACTTCTATCTCCACAGAGTGATGTAGGTACCTCACTAGTACACGAAAACTTCGTTATTTTTATTTGATATGTTTGATGTTGAATAAATGTTGACTGCCATTTCAAAGGTTACTCTACCAAATGATATTCGATCTTTAACTAATAAGCGAATCGAAGTTAGACCAAATTTTATAGATAACTACCGTCAATTAGCTAAATATATATGTATTGGAAACGATTGGAATGATTTAAATGGTTAATAAAATTTAATCTAATAATTATTTAATAATATTTCGTCCATTAAAGAGGGATATTATACGTAAAAATTAATAATATCAAGTCAACTACTAAAAATTATAATTAACCCTAACATATCATATATATATATATAAGTACACACATACTATATATATTTATTTATTTATTTATTTTTAGTATGACTATTGAAGTTGACGAGAAATAACTTTTATAAATAATAAAAATATTATAACGGGAGGAAGGATTTATCCGTCCAAGTAATACGCATACACACAATTGAAATTAGATATATTGTACTACCGTCGAAATAATCATGGAACTATGGTTAATCAAATATCAGCCTGCTTTCGTTTACGTAGACATATATATATATATATATATATATATATATATATAAATATATATATATATATATATAAATATATATATATAAATATATATATATATAGATAAATATATATATATATATAAATATATATATATATAAATATATAAATATATATATATATAAATATATATATTTATAAGTAAAGAATTCAAAAAATTATTTCAATTTCTAATAAAATCTAGTCTAATAAATATTTAATAATAATATTTCGTTCGTTAAAGAGGGATATATGTGAAAATTAAACACTAATACACACACACATATATTATAGAATCCCCCATAAGTGTATGTGTATATATATATATATATATATATATATATATATATATATATATTTATATTAATATATATATATATAAAAATATATATATTAATATATTTATATATATATATATATAAATATATATATATATATAAATATAAATATATATATATATATACATATATATATATATATATATATATATATATATATATATATATATATATATATTTATATATATATATATATATATATAGTATAACTGTTAAAGTTGATGGGAAATATATAAAACAAACAGTTACATTTTATTCATTAAATGAAATATTAATTGAATTTATCCAGTCATCGTGCACAATTATATAATCAGTATATACATATACGTGTATTATTTGCATGCACACCATGTATATATATATATATATATATATATATGAGTGAGACAGAGAGAGAAATAACCTGGAAATAGCGCTATATATTGTAACGTAAATTTAGGTATAAATTTTTTTATTTTAATTAACTGGATATAATGTTTCCCGGCGAACGATTTCGTAATCGTAACTACATCATAATGATGTTTATTACTGCTACTATTATCATTATCATTAAAATTGCGGTCGTTAAAGATTAACGTTGAAAACAGGAACAGATGCTGCGGTCTTATGACGGGCAAACAAAGCAGCGTCCGGTTATAAACCTCTTTGCCGTACATCGTCACACGTTTTCGTCGTTGAGCGTTCGTAATCCCGCAAACAAAATGGCAATTTCGAAAAAACAGAGATGGGAAATTCTGTTTCGCAATGATGACGGATTAAGTTCTCTTAATCCCAAGTTAATGAATGCGATGGTTAAAAGTCCGACTGCGTTATACTACCTTGTTTATCCTAGTAAATAGAAAAGACGGGTGGTCGAATAAAATAGCCCGTGCTGTTTGCCGGAAAAGCAGATCGAAATTTGAAACGACATTTTACTGTGAATTTTGATTCACATAATCCGATGATAATTTTACAACTATGCAATCATCGAAACAAACAATGCACCAGTCCTCTTTCCCCTAGCAGCCTTTCTAGACTAATGCTAGGAACGGTTATATGAAAAATGCTCATTCCATTTCAACAATAATAATAATAATAAAACTTAATTTCAAACTATTAATTTTTAGAGTAGAAAAAATAATAATAAAAAAAACATTAAACCACAATGAAAATAATTTTTATAATTTGCAATAATTTTCCCATCAATTTACAAACTCGACTCAATAAAAAATATCTATAATATATATACGGGTGCGCCGACTCGGAATAAACTTGGGAGGGGGAGGAAAAATATTTTTTATGTTTCATAAACATAACTCATTAATAAAATTATTTTCTTGCATATAAATATATATTTTCTTAATGTGAATATATGCGAAAATATGTATACATTTTAGGTTAAAACTAGAATTTGACTCTTAATGGGGGTCCAGTCCCGTCGAACCTGAGAATTATTTACCTGTTTTAATTATAAATTTATCCATCATCAGTTTAATTATAAATAAGTTGAACAGTATCGTATTCATAAAAATGTAAAATAAAATCGTTTACTGATAAACAGAAAAAATATTTATACGCTGTACCATTCGCTTTCCATAATTAACAATGTGAGAACGTGGAATGTGTAAATTACAAAGCAAAAAATAAAAAACAGAAATATAAAATCAAAAAAACAGGAAACCATCAACGGTTTTCTGGGAATAGAACACCAGTCAATGAAAACAATTTGGAAAAATACAGACAATAACATTCTACTTCCAATATTACTTCTCAACTAACATAAATCTAAATTTCAAGAACCAAATAGTATCTACAAAATTATACGAAAAATATAAATACAATAAGCGGGGGAGGAAACAAATTTTCATTTAAATTATTTATTTATTTATATATTTTTATTCTAACTTATGATACCGAAAGGGTAATAACTCTTGAATAATAAAGATTGAAGGGGCAAAGTCCTTAATTGATAACTGTCCAGCTTGCACCATTTGGCCAGTTTAAACCTTTATCTAGTTAGTGTATTTTAAATTTCAATGTAACTACGATTGATAAATTTATATAAACTAATTGTAACAGGAGACAATGGTTCAGAAACAATTAACTCAATACTCACAGGTAATGTGTGCCACTTTTGTAAAATACTAGAGAACGTCCCTGTGCTTTAGAAATTTCGGACAAACCCAAATTTGATGCTCAGCACAGTTGTCAATGTAACACGTATCACATGTACCATCCGGAATTATGCCTAATTTAGCAAGATGGGAGGGAGAACTATTATGCCCAGTACGTAGTCTAAATAAACTTGATATATAATCCCTCGAAACGTTCTGCTGGTATAATTGAAACCATGGCTTGCTGGAAACCGTATGAACCAAAGCGAAATACTTTTTATCTTTATTCTGACTTTCGGCGGAGTAATACTGTTGAAAATAATCCATTAGTAAAAGTTGTTTAATCTTTGGTAACATTTCAGTCCAATTCCACTTAATGTTCTCGCAACGGACACTTGATAAATTATAACGAGTTAATTCATCGACCACCTCGTTTCCAGTAATACCACAATGAGAAGGGACCCACTTAAACTTCGCTCTAGACCCACGATTATAAAGCTGATGAATAACACGATGTCTCACATCAAATTCCAACTTGGACATATTGAGATCTGGGAACTTAGACAATTGTAACAAGACACTCAAGGAATCAGAGATGATTAGAATATTCTTTTTCCTCAAATCTTTAACTAGGTACAAAGCTTTGTAAATGGCAAACAATTTTACAACAAATGAGGAACCTGCAAAGGATAATCTGTATACCCTCGATATGCCTTTTTTCGGGTAGTATAAAGCCGAAGTACAATTTCCACGTATTTTATCTACCGACCCATCTGTAAATATGATTTCATAGTGGCTAAATTTTTCATTAATTGCTTGCCCAAATGCAGCATTGTTAACGCTAGAAGGAAGAGTTTTAGCAATATTATTATCAAAGGGAGTTAAGTCAATGTCTAACGAAAAAAATAAATCCTGAAAATAGAATCGGTAGAAGGGATGAAAAACATTTTGGATAATTTCAATTGTTTCCAGTTTATTATGGCTGGAAAGAAGAGGTGGAAGACTTTTATTTGACCAGTATCTATTATGCCGCAGTCTCAGTAAACATCGAATTTGTTTATTAACCACATGGGTTTTTCTCTCTTTCACTTTGAGATAAAACTTGTTCGCTATATACTCCTGCCTAAGTTTTAATGGAGGTATTTTTGTATTAAACAGTGCAGGCAGTAATTAGTCGACCGGCATTAATAACGGAGAACGACGGATAAAAGAGTGGCGGTTAAAAGAAGTTTTACTAAATATACATTAGATAGAAGAAAGATATTGATAAAAATGTAAAAAAGGATTGTGTTGATTGGAAGAAGTTGATGCTCGATAACGGGCTGAATTTCCTAATATAGATATACACTTCAGCATATTCAGTAATAGTAAATTAATATTAAATAACTTGAATTTGTAATGATATAAATCGATGTTTCAAACATTAGAAAGTAGTACGCTTCGTAATATATTATTATGATTTAAATTAATGTGTCATATACAGCAACTAACGGCTATAGGCACACAGGAAAATAAGTATTAAGTTAAACGATATAATTCAGTATCATGCAGATACAGGATGAGTCTGGATAGCGTAGAAACCGTGTCATTGAGTAGTAGCTGCAATGAAGATGAAAGACCGTAGTATGATCACTGTAGGCTGTATTGAGGACACTCTGTTAGTATATGTTGGACAAACAGTACAACGTTGCAGGCCGTACACAATGGAATTTCTGATCTATTAAGAAGATAAGCATGCGTTAGTTTAGTGTGGGCCAATCGGAGTCAGCTGACAGTTACATCATTTCGCCGATGTTGTAAGTATGTCTTCCAAGGTGTTATTTTTGGTTTGATAGATCGTAGTTTGTTTGATATTGCTATGGATTGCCATTCTTCTTGCCATAACTGAAATAATGATGATCGAAACTCTTGAGGTTTGCGAATGGAAATGGTAAATTAGTCAAAGGTAATGCAGTTGCTGTTTCCTTTGCTGCCCTATCAGCTAGTTCATGTTCAGCAATTCGAGTATGTGCTGAGATCCAGAGGAACGTAATGGATCGTTCAATATTTTTAGTAATTAATTCTACAACTGTTTCCGCTATAGGATATCTATTGTTTTTAAATACATTATGAATAGCGTTCGAAGCTGGAAGAGAGTACGAGCAGATTATTATTATTGGCAAGCTAGATTCAAGTTCAGTATTTATACTGAAATCGATGGCAAATGTATGGCATATAGTTCGGCAAATAAAATTGTAAATGACTGAGACTTTATCATCTTTAACAACGGAGCAGCCAACGAACGAGTCAAATTTTGAGCTATCTGTATAGAATGCTAATGACTGAGATGTTCGTGAAGTAACAGACTAAATAATTTCTTGGTCAGTATTGGAATTTTTCTTCAGGTTATAAATATGCTAGTCCAAGTTGATTGGATTATCTGTTCATAGTGGCCTTACTTGATTTTAGTTTTTGTAGAGTAACGGTATGTTTGTATTTGGTATTGATAGCATTTGAAAATTTTGTCAGGATTGATTGTGGAGAAAGAAAAAAACTACTACTACTACTACTAATAATAATAATACAATTAAATCAGAATGTGTGCATGTATATAAACAAAATACTACAACGATCGAAAGAATCTTCTTCAAGAAAACAATGGAGTTTTAAAAAAAAATACATTTATAATTATGATACCTTTTTAATAAAAATATGTATCCACTATCCATATCTATGTCTGTATATATTTATTTATCATTATTGTATACACAGATATTGGACTGCACGACGCAGCGGTACTCCCTAGCGTTCAAATTGCATGACCTAATTTCGAATCCAATCATGGACAAGAATAATTACTCGTTGGTAAAAAGGTATATAAGAGACTGCATTTGCCGTTAAACGAATACCAGTTTGCCAGAAGTTAAACAAACTCTGAAGAGAAGCTTGCCACATATTAACTTGACCAGGAACTTTTACTTATCTTCTTAGGATGCATGGTAGTGAACCAGTACCAGAATACTCACCACCTCCATCAACATTAGCACACGTACCCATGAACAACAGTAAACAGGAATGGACCACCGACTGGACCTCACAAACAAACTTACTGAGGAGTATAAAATCAACCATAGAACCATTATGGCCTCCAGATGGCAAGGAAATTCTTATTAAATATCTGTTCTCTCTACAAGACTGCACCTTCATCTACTGTCAATGTCATTAGTAACATACTGCCTACAGATTTATAATATTGGTCAGGTAATTGCTTCAGAATATAAAAATAACTGGCAACATTAGCCTCCTTGCACGTATTATTTAAAAAGTAAAGCCTTTCCCTCAAATCTGATCGATAGGCCCTCCTATAAAATCCTGAAAAAATATATTAATCAAATACTAACCAATATCTGGCAGCAAAGATAAGGCACTTGCGAAACAGGAAGAAAGACTTCTAATTTTTTTCATAATATTGAAGCCAGAGGAAGAATGAAAAAACTAAATATTAATTTCTTCACATCTTATGTTCTTTTTGGGCATGGAAAATTTGGAGAATATCTCCATAGATTCCGAATCTCTAGTACACTACAATGTACAATCTGTGATAGTGATGAGGTCGACTATATCGAACACCTCATATACAAGTGTCCTGACTTTAATGACTTAAGACATACTTATCAAATTAAACCCAACCAATCACTAATCCTAAACAAAAGTAATACGGAAACCCTCTTATTAGAAAAATGTATCTAGATATTAATAAGATACAATTAAAAGCCGTTATGTAGGTAGCTATGTTTGAACGAATTTCGTTTCATAAATTCCAGGTGTTTTAACCGGATTTCAGTTTTGGCAAATATCAAAAGACGACCAGGCTTTATATATATATTGGAAATTAATTTCAGAATTTGTCGATCGGATTTTTTCTTTGAAGTAATTCTTTCATAGATATTAAAAATTATTTTCGACGATATATTAAATCGAAACGCTACCAGAGATAAAAAATTTTATTTATATTTATTAACACGTATACAGTAGAAAGCAATTTCTAAGTTTATAACGCTGTAATGCGATCAAGCTGGAATTTTTGATGTGTATATTTAGATACGTATCGAAAAAAATAGGACGAGAAAAAATCGTTGATTTCAAAAATTTTTTGGGAGCGATATATTCGGGGTCGGGATTTCTAATTTCCATACCAGTTAATATTCATTACTTGATAAGTTAAAGTACGTATAAAATTTTGCCGAAATCGTTTGAGCCATATATATATATATATATATATATATATATATATATATATATATAAAATAATTGTTCGTTTAATAACACATACGTGTATGTGTGACAAGAACATGTGAATCATTCACTATAATTATTCCTTGTTATCGCAGTGTATTTATTGATAGAGCGTAGGCTGAATAGATTTGACCTTTTCAGATTTTTTTTGTTGTTTTTGCTCCCCTTACTGCGTCGTCCTCGTCATCTACATGGTTTCGACAAGATGGTGCGACGTGTCGCTGTTCGGAAAAGAAGCGTTTGTTAACCGCATATCGTCGCGTCGCACGGATTTTGATTGGCCGCCGCACTGGTGAGATTTGAGCAGTCGCGATTTTTTTTTGTGGGGATACCTTAAGAGCCGCGTTTACGAAACACGTCCACGAGATCTAGAAGAGCTGAAAACTGGCATTCCTGAAGAAATTACAAAAATTCAGCGACTTCTGCTGGAAAAAGTCTTCGAAAATTTTGTAAAAAAACTGAATGAATGTATTGTTGCAAATGGCGATCATCCAAACTATATTATGTTCCATAAATGATTTTATGCTAATCTTTGGTTTTCCTATTTTTAAATAAAATTTCATTCGAAAATTTTGGTTGAGTAGTTTTTCAGTTATTCAAAAAACAACAAAGATATCAAGTTAAAATTCATCGAACAAAGTGTAACCAGACGCCTGACGGTAAAGGTGCAAGATTACTATAATGCATTTGATCAAGTAAAGTACGATAAACACACACACACAAACATATATATATATATAAATAATACCAGAATATAATATAAATGACGAAAATGTACGCTTAATAGAAATGATTTATTGGAAGCGTTTAATATTAAATTAGGTAATGGATACTTATCAGTGTTAAAAATGTACACTATATGAATATGCGAAACGCCGACATGGATGATTTGGAATTAAAAATAAGTGACGATAGATTTACACTTTTTTTTTTTAATAATTTTGAAATATTTATCGCTCAACTGAGAACACTGAACGAGAGTAGTGTGTTTACACGTTATATAACAAGGTAGATAGAATGACGAATTAACGAATTTATCACTGCCCAGGCCTCTACTGAATCGAACGCTTTTTCGTAGTTCATAAAGGCCATGTATAAATCAATGTCGTATTCGTTGCACTTTTGTATCAACATTGTCATCGTTAACAGGTGTTCATTTATATATATATATATATATATATATATATATATATATATATATATATATATATATATATATAATGTATGTGCGCGTGCTTACGAAACCTCAAAAGTTCTTAACGTACCCAAGAGCTTTGACGAAAAAGAAACACCAGTAGGAAATTAGAATAATGAGGAAATAATGTTCAACTCGATGACGCTTACGGTATAGGGTGGTCGCCGAAGATTTTCTTTCGACCACGTAAAGCTTCATTTCCTGTTTCTAAAAACGAGCTAGCGTAGCAAGCTGGGTTATCTCGAAGGGAGTTATTAAAGAAGCGATATTATTATCATCATTTATCCGTCATCGTGTTGATTTCGATCAGGCGTGAATTTCATTTTTACAATAGGTTTTTAATCGTACATATTTGATATCAGACGGTTTAAAGAAGGGACAGGTGCGCTCGGTTGAACTGATTACTTTCGGTAGTTTTAAATTTGCGTAGAAGACGTATAAAAAAATGATAAATTTATAATGTAAATAAAAAAAAATCAATTTAATAACCGTTAAAAATATTCAATGTACGTAAATAAAAATATTATTTGTATGGAGTTTTTTTCTTTTAAAGTTAGAATTCATTTTATACAATACAGTTTTCATGCTTTTCTTTTTTCGTTACCTACTTGTCTATAATGGAGTAATATTTTGTCATAAAATAATTTTCAAAAGAATGATACAATTTATCATCGCTTATAATTTTCTTTTGTCTTTTTGGCCCCAGTTCCTAATACACGATGATGGGGTGTAAATGTATTAGTAAAATTGAATACAAGGGAAATTATATGTAATAAAGTGAAAAGAGCACTTTCATTTTTATGACGCTCTAATCAGTTTATTTTACAATAAAAGTAATTTATGTTATGAATTAGTATAATTGTAAATGCATACTTATCGATAGTTTATTTCAGCTAAAAGCATTGAAGATTATAAATTCCTTATTGACTAAACTGAGTACCACAATTATCACTGTACTACCATGGTTACATCCAAAAAGTGTGCCAACCAAATAAATTTACTCAAATTGTTATTTCGTATGTATAAATCTATGAACTCGAAATAATAAACGTATAAATTATTTCGTGGTATGTATGATAAAATGAAATTGATATGGTAAATTCTTACGATTATAATGTTATAATTATTGTATACCTAAACAGTGTTCAAGGATTACCATAATTTTATTGCGTGTAATTTCCATATAATTTAGGGGAACATAACCACTATTACACTTATCACAGATAAATTTAAACATTATAAAAAAAAACCCACACAAAGTGAAAAACTGCATAAGCTGAATTTACATTTCTGCATTATTTGTGTTGAATGTGACCGGCATTTCAACCACTGAACCATTGTCCTCTGCAGCTTTGTCTACATGAGAGGATGACAAGAACTATTCAAGCTGAATGTCAATAAAGCAGCTTTGAATGGACCTAGTCACCTCTCAAGGAGATGAAGTTGTATTGCTATGATCATTGGAACAATAAACGACTGATTTATTCGGTTATTTTGGAAAAACCGAATTAGTCGGGTATTTAAACAAACCGGGTTAGTCATTAGCCTAAGCCGGTTATGTCCGACACACACACACACATATATATATATATATCATAATTGCAATAAGAGAATTATAATACTTATTAATATTGACTAATTTTTTTGACAATTTTTTAAGTAATGAATTCCATTTATCAACTAAATTCCTTTTTTCAGTTTACTCTAACTTCTTATTAAAGAAAAACTATTACAACACGATTGACCATTTCATAACATTATTAAACTGCCTACATTTACAATTTCCACTTATGCATGGGAAACATGGTCTCTCAACGCTGAACAAACTGATATAATAAACGTATGTGAAATCTGGACATATAGATAATTGTTAAGAATATCATGGATAGAAAACGAATGACTACGTTACGAATGCGCTTATTAAGGAAAAGATTTTGGAAATTTTTTGGATATACAACGGCTGATAATTAGTGGAAGAATGAACGAAAATAGAACTAAAGTAAGACCAAGAACAGGCTGGGTTGACCAATTAAAATCATTAATCGGTTTGAACCCATATGAGGCATTAATGGCTGCTTAACATAGATCAACATGAAGAATAACGACATAGGCGGCAGTTTCATAACACCAGGACACCCTCCAGACGGTTCAAGAGAGAAAAATTACAATAAAAATTTGTAAACACACACAGGCACAACCATCCACATACATACGTATATATACATATAACATATGACAAAAATATCTTTGCAAAATATATACGTATAATATCTTTGTAATATACATTTGTGTTATGTGTGTATGTACTTCGTATGTGTTTCTTTAAAAAGTAAAGAGCAGTGTCAAAAGAATTACAGAGCTTTTCAACTTCTTCACTTGACTAGTTCTTTTTTGGAATACGCTGGAGGACTTTCGCATTAATCTCTTCGGACGAGTGTTTACTTTTTTAAAAGGGCAATCCGGAATCTATTCAAACCTTTTCAGTTGCTCCCCTTATGACGTAATAAAGATATTTTCGTTATTCTCTTCAAAATTTTTAAGTTTTATTACAAGATCCCCGTTTTTGTTTTTGTTTGTGTTCACAGCTGCAAATTATCAATTACTATATAAACATTGTTCGTTCATATTATACCTTGTACCGCTATATATATATATATATATATATATATATATATATATATATATATATATATATATAAGTATATATATATATATATATATATATAATCTATTTGTGTATATACATGAGTGACAGGCCAATGAAACGACAGCATGCAGATGGATACTTAAGAGACTGCCTTTTAAAAGTCTGTAAAATCCTGCAATCGTCTCACTCTCAGCGAGATTTGGTCGCTGTCAATACCTCACACCGTTACCTCCACAGTAGCAGCCCGCTGCATTGCTCATAAGGTTATATCAAAATATAGGGTTCTAACAAAAAGAAAAAATAATGTAACCCGGATGTACAATCTGTCCTGAAGTAACCACGACGAAGAGGTGGGAGAAAAAAAAATGAATCGTAACTGAAGAATGAAATATTCAGTTTGACTTTGTGAGCTCAAGAGGAAGAATGCAGAATGGCCAGCGAGTTGACGGTAAATATTCTGTTCTCGCTGGAGAGAAATTAGAAGTCATCAGGCCTACAGAAGTCGTAAGATTATGAAATGAAATACCAGGTAAATTAAATCACATCACAAACCAGGTTAATTTTCTGTATAATTTGATTTTAATACTTCTCAATCGATTAACGTAGAGCGAATTTTTTATTAACGAAATCATAAAACTATAAAAATCATTTAAATTATACAGAAGATAGATTGATGTTTTCGTTTATAATCACCAATAACTTAACTATTGCATGTGACTATTTTTGTCAAATTGTTCGAATTGAATTTGATATTTTATTATTTTATCACTAAATTATTCACAACTTTACAATAAATAATACTCGAACTTTATAATGAAAAATGTCGTAATTATTTCCGCGATTAGCAGATTTAAAAAGATAAAATATAGGTAAATAATAGTCGAAAATATTGAAGAGAGACAAAGAGTCCGGGAGAAAGAGAATATTTAGAAAAAGAGAGGGTGAGAATAATTAAGATTATATTAGAATCACAAGAAAAAAAACTCAAGTAAAAAGATCGAAGTCTCACCGAGTATTGCCGTCATTTCTATTTATGTTTGTGCCGTTTACGAGATATTGATCCTATTTTGTGGGTTGTTACAAAGTTGCACCGTGAATATTTTAGAACCATCTGAAGCACATTGTTGTTGTTATCCGCTGCTTTCGATTTGGATCTTCTCCTTTTAATATATTTGAGAGACCACCCTTCCATGTAACCCGCAAGATTTTTTGGAGAAATCTTAAGTGTAATGTTTCCAGTCGTTTTTCATGTTTTTTTTTTATTTTATTATTTTATTGGCCACATCTCATTTCCATAAAGCATTATCGTAACTAATCCTGCTCACTATATATGTATATATATATATATATATATATATATATATATACATATATATATATATATATATATATATACATATATATATAATTTTTTTTAAATTGGTTCCCCAAATCCAACAAGTGGACAGGGAAAACATATTTATGAAATGTGTTTATAAAAGAGCAAGGAACTAGTGTGTATTTAGTTAAAAAGGAAAAAAGAAGATGCTGTATACAAGTGCATATGCTCTTATGTTATGATACATGGTTAACATCAGCTGTGTGTAATTATTTCTTGCCAAATGTACTTAAAAATAGAGTGTCAGGGGGTGAAATAAACATAGTCCCTTCGACCACGCGTGTGTGCAAGTAATTAAGTGCTCCTTAAATTTATATATACAAACTTAGAGAAAAATAATATACAAGTTCGTTACAAATGCACGCTTATAATAACTTATGATACTAATGATTATTACATAAAAATGTTTAGAAGTATATTGGGCAGAGGCAAACCATGCAGGATACAGTTTTATGACATGGTTCGAATTTGTTTTTATTTGACTTTCTATTGTCCTTAAAAGTGCGAATTTATTGCCTTTTCTAGAAATGTTAAAAGGGTTTCCATATTACTTTTGTTTGAGTGATTGGTTGGGTTTAATTTGATAAGTATGTCTTAAGTCATTAAAGAAAGGACACTTGTACAGGAGGTCTTCGATATTGTCGACCTCATCACTATAACATATTGTACATTTTGGTGCACTAGAGATTCGGAATCTACGGAAATATTCTCCAAATTTTCCATACATAGAAAGAACCTGAGATGTGAAGAAATTCATATTTATTTTTTTCATTCTTCCTCCGGCTTCAATATTAGGGAAAAAATATTTTCTTCATATTTCGCAAGTGTCTCCCATCTTTACTGCCAGATATTGATTAGTACTTAATATATTTTTTCAGGATTTTATGATCAGATTTGAGGGAAAGGCTTTACTTTTTAAATAATACGTACTGTTAAGGAGCCTAATGCTGCCAATTATTTTATATTCTGAAGGAATTGCCTGGCCAATAATATATATAAAGGTAATACGTTACTAATGACATTGGCAGCAGAGGAAGGTGCAGTCCTGTAGAGAGAGCAGATATTTAATAAGAATTTTCTTTGTTATTTGTTTATTGTTTTAAGTATGAATTCATTTATATAAATACAGGCACCATATCCATATAGTGACTGTATTATACCTTTATATAGGATGGTTCTTTCGTGATATTTTAAACCTTCGATGTTTGGTAATAACACTTTCTGCATAGAGTAAATTTTTTCACTTTTATTATTCAAGTAATTAATGCGAGACCGAAAGGTAAGTTTACGATCGATAAATATTCCTAAATATTTTAAGGTTTTTGAGAGTAACTGATTCCAGAGACTATTTTCATACTATTGATTTTTTTTTTAACAATTTTGACTATTCCTCGGCAGCCAAATAACTGAATTTGGGAACCGAGAAAGCTAAACCCTTCTTATTTATGTTTTTTTTTTTCTATATATTGAAACAAATTTTTTCTATCTGTTAATAATCAAAATTTTTATTAACACGAAATGTTGCACAAAGATCATCCGCATATGAAATAAGTTCCCACTGTGCAAAACTGCTCTAATTTATAATGTACTTTCGAGTATAATACGTGTGCCCAAGGATGGAGCCCCCGCATGTTAATTTTTAATTATAGATATGAATTATTTATTAAGTCTTGCATCATTCATTATACACGCAGAAATTTCGTTCTCGAGAAATAAATGCCTCGCTGACAACACTTCCCAGATATTTAAAAATCGAGTGTAGATTGTAGTCATTTAGTTTAAAGTCAGCAGCTTCGCTACTAATTTGGATGACTTTCGTTATATTCTTATTTATTGCAAATGCAACATGTACATACGTCCCTGCCGAACACACTACCATATTTTAAACAATAGATAGATAAAAAGTGTACTCACAAAAGAAATACATGTTACAAAAAAAAAAATAATAATAATAATAACGAAATTAATAATATAACGCATACACAGTTCTTACTACGTATACTATAATTTATGCCGAGGTGTTCATTTAACTAAAACAAAAATACAGGAAACAACAAAACCCGCATACTGATCATAAAGCTACACCTACATATAAATTTATAAATATTTAAGTTAATAGAATAAACAATAATTTTTATGTGTATTACACACAAATATAAATTTTGGACAAATGATAATGCCCCAGTATGGCAGTTTTACATCGTAAAAGCGCGTGTTTAATTCTATTGTGTTTGTAGCGACTATATTTTAGCTGCAAACTTGTACGTGTATAATACACTATGTCGTTTATAAATGAATACCGACTGCAAGTACAGCTATTAAAAAAAAAAAAATGTTTTTTGTTTGACAACCTCGCGTACATATGGTAAATTCAATGACATAAATGTCTGATATTACATATATATAATGAAACATTTATGTGCAGGCTGCATTTGTAGAAAATTTTCGACTTGTACTTTACGCGTGAATTTTTGTTAGCACCTTTTTCGCCGAGACGGATTAACGGGACAGATTGGAAAGAAAACATCGAAAACTTTTAAGCGGATTTCAAAGTTTTGGGGGAAAATAAAAAAACGAGAACAAAAATTGTTATCATTCTTTTTTTAAAACAATCGAATTAGATGAAATTGAAGTGCCGGAGGATTAGTTTGGCAACGAAACCGAAACATTATCGCAAAAAGTTATTTTTTCGATTTGTTGGAAATAAAAACTACATTTTTACTTGGGCGCCGTTCCGCATCACGTCCTCGCTTTTAAGCGGTTAAGAGTACAGGAATCTGTTAGCGAACTTGTAAATCAACCTGTCGCCAGATTGGGTACAATGAAGCAATTCGAAATTCGTAACCGAAACAGAAGCAATTATGTTGTGTTACATTTTTAACGAAATACTGCAGATTGGATACTTCATCAAATCCTGGAAAAAATCGGCGATAATTATAAACTCGCAAATCCGGTAAGCCGCAAACTGATGTAACCTCATACAGACCTATCAGTTTACTTAGCACGCTATCTAAAGTGCTCGCATAAGTAATTCTAATTCGTATACGTCCGATTATAAAGAGTAATAAAATGACACCAAATTACCAGTTTGGTTTTTAAGCACTCCACGATCCAACAGTGTCATATATTGGTAGATCCTATCTCTTTAACTCTAGATAAAAAAAAAAAAAAGTATGTTCTGCCGTTTTTTTGCTCCGACATTTTAAAAAGTCTGGTACCCTGAAATACACTTCGGAAATTGAAACAAATCCTTGCTATTTCTACACGTTGCTTCAGTCATATTTCACTGATAGAACATTGGTTGTTAGGATGGACAGTTCCTTTTCGAAGAAATATGCAGTCTTAGCATCAGTTCCGCAATGTAGTCTCTACTTCGACTCTGCTGTATTCCATCTACACCGCAGATTTTACTAGCCACATTCGCAGATGATATAGTCTCATCCTCGCGTCGAATTCGGACGTCAGATATGCAAACTCTGCTGTTCAGAGCCACCTAAATCGAACTGTTCAATGGGATAAATATTGGCGAATACAATTTGATCCGCACAAGTGTCAACATATGTTTACAAATCGATCAGTTAAGAACACATCTATAATAATTAATAATGACCTAATCCCACAAGTTGATTTCGTACGTTATCTTTTATGTACATAGATCGAAGGCTCACATTGCGCTTTTGTCGCAAATTCGAACATCATTGCACGCGTTGAACTACTATATCCGCTGCTAGGTCGTCGAACCTCGAATTTAATCTCTCAATGATTGCGTCGATTTGGCATTATGGAATTACATGGATAAACTAGTGCAAGTAATCTAAATACAGCAGCAGCAGTAATGTAATCACATTCGCGCCATTCTATGTTTCCAACCAACCCGGCAGAATGATTTGAACGTCTCATTTGCGCAGGATATTTACATTAGCCAGTGCGCGAAAAACTAACAAAACTCAAACATAGCAGTAATATTATCAGAATATACTCGTTAGGATTTCCAGACAAACCAGCTAGAAGACTGAGAAGAAAATGGTGTCGGAATGCTCTCCCGATTACCTAGCAATCGGAATTATCTGTGCCATAGGTATATTTATTTATTTTATTACTTTAATTCAATACTTCTAAACAGCATTCTTTAATCATTACTTATATTACCTCGCATTATAACACTTTAATTATTAAGCTATTCATTACTTGATCGTATCGCAATCTAATGTTTCATTGGAGACATTAAATTAATATGCTAAATTTATCGTGATCACCGTTATTTATGGTACTACCGGTAGAGTGAGAGGAAAAAAGTTTTTACTACATATACAAATACATACGGTATTTCTAATAGTAATAACGGCATTTGTGAAATTTATTGTAATTTTTTTACTGTAGATAACAATGCAGTAATTTTTCAGTTCTGAGATTGTTAAGTTTACTGTAAATTCGTACGTTTCCGCATTTTCTGATAATTTTTGCGTTCCGACCGTACACTTTTATAGTTCCAACGGTAATGGATTAGAGGAGGTTCTACTATACGGGTACGCGCGCAAACGCAAAGATAACTAAAATAACAACGTAATATTTAATTTTTTTTTTTTACACGTAGAAATATTTAAATTATTTATCGAATATATTACTAAAAATAATTTATTTCAATAATTATCGGGGCAATTTAAATTCCGACACATTAAATTTTGAAGCAAAATTATAAATTCTATACGAGTTATTTATTATACAATATCGTCTTTTAGATGAGTTGGAATCATTTTCGATATATATATATTTTAAAGATTGAAACATTTTACGTCAACCGGAAAATGTACAATGTTAATATTTCGTTCATCATATATGACGAATGAAACGGTTAATAATTTTGCGAATTTCTCGGAAAATAGCCGGAAACTATTTTTAAATTTGAAAAATGTGAAATGGAACAAATGAGAAATCGTCACTCGCAGAAAAGTTAGAAATGGCAAAAATTAGAAAAAAAAAACATTTTGAATTTTACTCTAACGAGTTTACACCGTCATCGTTACAACCTGACTAACGTTTCGCTCAGTGGGAAAATTTATTCTATCGTTCCCAAGTCGCAATCATCGTTAACTACCTTCGATTAGGAGAAGGGTGTAAAAAAAAAGTAGGATTAGCCCCTGGGGTGCGCTAATATTTTAAAACGTAAAATGCGAAGCAGGTTCGACTGCGGGGTACATTGAAAAATTGTCTGAACGTCCATATTACTATAGCTAGCAGATGATTAACGGTTTTATTTTCAGTTATTGCGAAATAAATTCGATTATATCGCGAAATCGATAAAAGTTAAAACGACTATTATTCAAAGGCGGCAATAATCATAATAATAACGATAATGGCCATCATCGTCAACAAATAAAATTATAATAAATAACGTGCGAAGTGCAAATTTCATTAGCGGCTTTTGACGTCTCTTCGTTACTATCCAATAGCCGTCTACACTTTCTTCTCTCGTTATCTAAGCAATTTCACTAAAATATAATAGCAACCATCGCATTGAAAGATAAGTTTAGCGGCTTTTGAAGTCTCTTCGTTACTATCCAATAGCCGTCTAAACTTTCTTCTCTCGTTATCTAAGCAATTTCACTAAAATATAATAGCAACTATCGCATAGAAAGATAAGTTATGTAGATTTACTGAAGAAAAATTTTCCGATTACCTCATCTAGTCGCTATCCAGTCTTAGAAGGTGTTTCTTCGGTAAAAATATATACGTTGTCTTTCTCAAAAAGAAGGTTAAATATATTTAAAAAAAAAAAATAAATAAATAAAAACGCAAATACAACGACTGTAACAGTATCGGACAGATCGATGTTGATGAAACGAAAATTAAAGCTGCAGTAGTGATTGTATAAAGCCAATAAAAAAAAAAAAAAAATTGGAGTACCGACCTAATAGAACAACGTTATAAATCAGATTTTTTTTCTTTTTCTTATTTATTACTGCAAGCTGATCAACAAGATCATTTAACAGTATTTGGGAGGAGAGCGTAATAGGAAGGGTATAGTACCACTGGTACATATCCGGCAAATAAATCAGATGTATTTACATTTTGATAGATAACGATCGTGTTCTAGCAAATCTGATTATGGGACTGTAAGAAAAATTGTGAAAATTCATACATAAGACACGTTCGAAAAAAAAATCATTTATGTTTAACAAAATTGAAACTAGTCTCGAAGAAAAAAAATGTACATCGCCGATTCCTCGGAAATTAGCCAGGTTTTCGATCGAGAGTCTACATTAATGGATTACTCTATAGAACTCATCTACCATATCACCGATGCAAACTAATTATTTTCAACGGAAAAAGTGGAGATGAAGTGTTGGATATATATCCTATTCCATCTGGAGTTCCGCGAGAGAGTGTACTGGCACCGCTACTTTATCTAATATATATCGCGGCCCGATGCCCAAAGGAGAACACTAACAACAACGTGTGCGCATGATAGAACGATATTACGCAATAACCGCTGTCTTACTAAATGTAATCGTAGTCTGCAAAATTTAATGAAACAACGACGAATTATAGAATATAAACGAAAATAAAAAAACAAAACATAGAACGTAAACTAACAGACCGATATACCAAGAGGAATAACAATAAATAACAGAACCATACCAACTGCGGAAGACGCTGTATATGTGGGTTTGACGAAAGACTGACATGGCCAATCAGACAAAACGAAAATAGCTCGACATAAACACTTGACAGATGCTTCGGCTAATAAATCGTACCTCCGAATTGTTATTGAATAATAAATTAACAATATACAAACAAATATTAGTGCCTATTTGAAGGTATTGTCAATTATGCGATTGCAGTGTCAAAAACAATATTGCGATAATAAATACAGCGTTATCAAAATAAAACATTACGAACGATGGCAAATGCTCCATGGTAAGTAAGCAATAAAACCATTCACCGCGATCTGAACATAAAGTACGTATCAGAAGTGATTAGGCAAAGAAGTAGAAAATCACAAAAAGAAACTTCCGAATCACCCGAATTCGACATCAAAAATACGTCGATTACATAGACAGAAAGCACTAGATTTAATCATCAATAATTATAATTAAGTCGCCATGTTATTGACACGATTTCATTGGGCTTCATTCATGTAATTTTTCGATATGACACTATATATAGATAGCTAAGGGGCAGATTAAAAAAAAAAACAAAAAAAAAAAAACGTTTGTATACACTCGACAATAAAGAAATAAATGTTTAGGCAGAAAAACAACTTGATTGATGCCAGCATATTATATATATATATATACACGTAATTGTTTATGCACATTATATATTTTATAGTTATTCAATTAAAACGGGTATCTCTTCTCATTTCGTCTAATTTGCGCCCGCTTGGGCGATTTCCCATTTTTTGCGCGTCTAAAGTATAAGTATATATATAAGTATATATATATATATATATATATATATATATATATACACATTTCAAAAAAAAAGCTCGAAACAAACACTATTATATATGTTAATTAGCGATAAAAAAATACAAAATAATATTTAGTATTAATTTCGATATAATAGCAAACAAAAGATTTAGTTAATTTATTTAAGTAGAAGTTCATCTAAATAAGATCTAGAACTAAGTCGGCGCACGCTGTACAGGTGCAAACGTACGTAAGTCACAGTTTTTAATATAATTATTATTTTCTCGTTGTTAAAACCGGGTTTGAAATATGTATATTATTACCATATAGTAGCGTGAGTAATAATAATTCGAACGGAAACACCATTATAATTTCAAAGAATTAAAAGGTGCGCATGTCCAAAACACCTTGTAGGTATAGCGGAAAAACCAGAAAAATAGACAATAAAGAGAAAGTCTGCCGTGCAAACTTCGCCATATGATTGAAAAGAACGATCGGTGCGCTGCGTAGTGATAAGAAAAGAATAGAAAATAAGGAAACTCGAACGCGCGATCTATCCTGAAGTAACTGAGAGGAAGGAGGTGAGGAAAATGATGTTCAGAAGAATAGTAATCTAAGAAGGGAATGTTCAGTTCGATTTTGTGTGAACTCGAAATGCAGAATGACCAGCGGGTAAAAAAGTAACGGTAAATATTCTGATCATGTTAGAGAGAAATGATAAGAGAAGTCATCGAAACCTATCGAAGCAGAAGTTTATGAAATAGAATACCAGGTAAATTAAAGCGCTTGGCAAACCGGATTAGTTTCTCTTTTGATTTGCAATTGTAAACCAGTTAACGTAAAAGAATAATTTTGTTTAATTAGCCAAAGAGTAAAATTGTATCATTTAAATTATTTAAAGAAAAATTAATTCAGTAGCGCATAATTAGAAATAACTCGATTATTTTGCATGTAATTCTTATCGTTATCGCTATTCGAAAATTAAATCGACTGTAGCCTGATATTATTATCGCTATTTGAAATTAAATCGATATTTTTCGTATATTATCGACAAAATGACACTAATTTTTTGCACACACACATATATATATATACATATATATAGTTACAATAAATAATATTTAACGTACATTATAAAAGCATCATTTACACTATTAGCAGATTTAAAAAGATAAACCATAAAGAAATAGTAGTATAAAATATTTCAGAAGAACAAAGAGATTAATTTTTTTTTAAAAAAAAGATAGATAGATAGATAGAAAAATTAATTAAAAATTATATTAGGATCCTCAAAACTCGAGTTAAAATATCATCCAAGTCCAGCCACCTATAGGAACGTGCTAGAATCCTTATAATATACATACATATATATGTACATCAGTTTGGGTTTAAGAGGAATCTAGGTACCAAACACGCCTCAGGATATTCGTCGACCGTTGTAGAGATATTGCGTGTCCAGTGTATATACGCAAGCTTTCGATAATATATAAAACATAATAGATTAATGGGTATTTTAGAAAGAATAGACATTGTCGACGAAAATTTACGAATCATAAAAAACCTACATTGGAACCAATCAGCGAGTATTAAAATTGAACAGCAGAATACGGAGTATGTGGCGATATGCAAAGGTGTAAGACAATATCCTGTCGCCAATGTTACTTAATATATATTCGTAAAAAAATTTTCAAGAAGTAAAAAATAAATTTCAAAATGATATTAAAGTAAATGGAACAGTACTAAACAATAAGAGATACGCGGATGATACCATTTTAATATCGAATAGTATGAAAAAATTACAGAAATTTGTGAATATTTTTACCGCAACATGTAAAGAATACGGTTTGTATGTAAATATTTCGAAAACAAAGTACACGGCAATAAATAGAAAAAAAAAACAAAAAAAAAAAACACCATAACAGCATCACTAATAGCTGATGGAATTATAATAGGTAAAATACAGAATATCCAGTGCAACAACATAAATGAACAATGGGGGTATGAGAAAACAAAGTAAAAATACTGATCGAGAAAAACCGTGATGCATTTTTTAAGCTTAGGGCTATATTACGTATTAAAAACGTAAATATAGAATTAAAACTAAGACTGCAAAATATTACGTATTCTCGATAATGCTGTATGGGGTTGAAAGTTGGACTTTAACGAAGACGTTAGAGAAAAAACTAGATGCATTTGAAATGTGGATATATACAGATATAATAGAAAGAATAAATAAAATGAAATGGCAGTGGCCGGTCAACAGATAGAAGATGGGACAACAAGAATCTCACAGTGGTGCCCACGAGGGGAAAAAAAGCCCCAGCGACGACTGTATATGAGATAGGATTACGAATTCAGGCAAAAATTAGGAGTTACCTGGACCAGAGCTACTCAAGACCGGAAGAAATTGCGCAAAATATGTGGTTAATTCACGAAGAGACTACACCATGAAATAATGGTTGATATATATATATATTTGATGTGAATCGATTATATCGTGACGTATCGCCGTCTGAGTAGTATAGTGGTTATGAATAAGCGGGTGCGCGAACATGTTCGTCGCCTCATATTAACGACGCCGCGGTGGCACGTGCCGTGAAAACCGATTTCCCCCCGCTAGGCTACCGGCCAAGCGTCGACTGTTGGACGATACGAGAGATGAAAGTTATAATGATGATAATGAAACCGATGCACAAATGGTAGACGTAGATAACGGCAATGAATGGCGTGCTGCTGCCAACCATAACGGCAAAAGTTCGCCGAAAAAACATGATTCGATTATTATCGATAGTAAAAATCGATTTAAAGCTTTACAACCGGTAGACGACGATGTTGCTGCTGGTAATCAGCCGGATATTCGTGTCAACACCGATAATACTGGTAAATAACCGCCGATCGTATTATTAAATAGCAGTATATCTAATATAAGAACATTAATCATAAATATGAAGTCGCTCGTTGCGAATAACTTTAAATTACGTAATTTTAAGGATAAAACTATGATAATAGTCAACACTTTGGAAAACTATGATAAAGTTATAATCTTAAAAATAATAATCATCAATATGTACCTGCCTAAGGAGCGCAAACCCATCAGAGTGGTATTTACCACCCTCGTTTACCGAAAAGGAAATAGAAGAAGAACTGACATCTCACGTTCCCGTATTGTCAGTCGAGCAATTTAAAAAAAAAATGATAGAGTCTACGGTGCACTTATACCCAGCGTACTTGATCACATTTCCGCCAAATGCAATTATGCGACACATTGTAGGCATCAAAACATTATCATGTTGCTGCATTAAATGGGAAAAGTATAAACGTAGAGATGAAATAATTCAGTGTTATAGGTGTCAAAGGTTCGGGCACACGTCGCATAATTGTAACCTTCCCGATAGGTGTCTCAAGTGTGGTGCAAATCACCCTGGCAGCGCGTGCACACGACAACAGTCGTTTAAGTGCGCGAATTGCTCCGGTGATCATCTCGCTAACTCTTCGGAATGTAGTATATTTCAGAAAATAAATGAATCAGTGAGGGCTAGAAGGCGGACGCAGCCAAGTCGTTCTTCTTCTATTTCCCATAGACCTAATTTAGTTAATAATGGACAGGAAAGTTCGAGTAACATTGCTGTCACCGGTAGTAAGGTTAGTAGTAGTAATAGTAATAATAGTAATAAGTTTAATAAGAATAATAACAATAATGCTAACAATACTAAGTTAAGTAAATAGCAGAACCTACGCTAGCGTCACTCGCATGGCAGCAACTGTTGAAAATAATTTAGATCAGTCCAATGTATCCGATATATCTTTTATATTAAGTTTATTTAAAGAACTAAATATCACAAAATTCATCGACGTTATAAGAAAAATAATTGCTCGATTAAAATTATGTAGAAATAGCGATACGCTCGCAAAAGTTAGCATTATATTAGAAATATCCGCCGCTCATTATATTTAGTTTAATGTCTGATGGGTACTAATAATAAGTTGAAATTAATTGCTTGGCATTGTAATTTCATAATCAACAAACATAGTGAGCTGTGTATCATTTTTCAATCGAAAATAAGGTTGACATAATTGCGCTCTCAAAAACTAAGCTGTACAATAATATCGAGCTCAGCTTTCCCGGTTTTAACTGTCATCGCAACGACCTATCTCGGAAAAGCGGTGGGGTTGCTTTAATAATAAATAAAAAGATTAAGTACGATATTTTAAATGTTCCTTCTTTACATCGCATACAAGCTGTAGGCGTTAATCTCTATCTAGATAATCCTGCAAGTCTAATAAAACTCTCGGTAATGATTATTCCATTATATCTCTGTTTGCCTTATATAAGCCGCCAAGGCACAATCCAAAATTGCATGACGACATTTCTTCCCTGGCTAAAACTAATCGACGAGTGATTATAATTGGCGATTTGAAAACCAAACTTTGGAATTGTTTCGTTAATAACGCTGCCGATATACTTCTTAATATATCGCAGAACAAAATTCAGATACTGGCTCCGTGTGAACCTACATACTTCCCACCGCAGGATTATAGACTAAGTGTTTCAGATTTAGTACTGGTTAAAAATATAAACATTGCTACTCCCATTTCCATAAATTGTTTGTCGTCTGATCACAACCCTATAGGTACAATCACCTACGCTAATTCCTGACTACGCTAGTGCTAATTGGACAAAATTTAAAAATTACATATCTAAAAATATTAAATTAGTACACTCTTTAAAAAACTTTACCGATATTGATAACAACCTCAGCGACCTTACAAATTTGATCAGAGAGGCGAGCCAAATTTCTATACCACTTATAACGCCGAGCTTTCGATCTCTGCCAGCATTTATTATCGCTATCATCGGGCTTAAAAATAAACTTCGTAGAAACGAAACGTCATTCTTCTAACGCTCATTGTCGTTCTCTAAAGAAACTACTACATTTCTTTACCAAACTGGTGCAAAAATTATTGAATAAAAATTTCAACGATAAAGTTGCTAAAACCTTAACTCTCTACTAATGATAACAGTCTTTGGAGGGTTTGTAAACGATACAGTCAACGTACTGAAGCACTCCCACCACTTTACGACAATCTTCTTAATAAGTATGTGTATTCGGATACGGATAAAGCGTAATTTTTGGCAGGATATTATTTCAGCGCTCATAGTCGCAATGCCAACTTATCGACCAATTATCAGAATAATAAAATAAGACTAGTCATCAAAAAATATACAACTTCTATATATCCATCCCATCCTCTGCTCACTTCTCCAAAGGAGATGCTCCAACATATTCAATCGTTCAAAAACAAGCACTCTGTCGGAGATGATAACATTCCCTCGATTATCATAAAAAAACTACAAGGCGATTATACAACTCACTTATTATCAATAGTATGTTTAAACTGGAGTATTTTCCTTCTAACTGGAAAGTAGCAAAAATCATAACTCTTCCGAAACCTGGAAAAAATTGTTCATCGCCAGATAACATTCGACCTATATAAGCTCGTTGAGTAATCTCAGTAAGATTGCTGAAAAAATCACGCTAAAAATATTACGCGCTTTCTCGGATGAAAATAATTTATTACCAAAAGTACAGTTTGGTTTTCGTCCTGGCCATTCTACAACTCATCAAATCGCTAGAATAGCAGAACATATTTCTCACAACTTTAACTGTAATAAACATACGGGGATGGTTTTATTCGACGTGGCCAAAACATTTGATACTACTTGGCACAATGGTATAATATATAAAATGATTAAATGCAAATTTCCGAAATATCTAATTGTGCTTATTTTAAGCTATTTAAGTAATAGATCATTCTATGTGTTTATAAATGATGTATTATCCTCTCGCAGAACACGCTTTGCAGGAGTACCTCAAGGTAGTTTATCCATTTCTATTCACCTTTTATATTCTCATAACAAATAACACAGAGGTAGCCTTGTATGCAGATGACACAGCATTATTTTCTAGTTCCTACATTCCAAGGGCGGTAAAGAATAAATTAGTTAGGAGTAGATAGGCTAATTCGTTATTTTGCTAAGTATAGCCCTTAACCCTGCCGAAACTCGGGCAATACTGTTTACTCGTAGAAGGCCACTTCTACCTACTACCTTAACGATTAACGGTGTAAGTGTAGAATGGTCGGACGAAATAAAGTATTTAGGAGTTATTTTAGATAAAAGGTTGAAACAAGCATTTAGAATACGCGTCAATTAAAACACATCGAGAAATTTGTACCATTCGTAATTTGTTTAAGCGCAAATCTTTCCTAAATGTCAATAATAAATTAATAATATATAAATCGCTCATTAGACCAATATTAACGTATGCCTGTCCAGTGTGGAGTTCGATTAGCAACTCTAGCTTCAAGAGGCTTCAGTTGGTTCAGAATAGATGCATTAGATGTATACTCAATACTCCCATTTATAGTAATATAATGAAAATGCACGAGTAATTGAAACTACCTATGTTAAAAGATCATGTATTGAAAATGTCTACTACCTTTTTCGAACAATGTGTTACGCATGATAATGACCTAATTACGGTGATTGGAAATTACGATTCCAAGCAGTTAAGAACAAAATATACTAAGTATAAACATCGCAGACTCGAGCATAATTTACTATAGCTTGTCAAATAATTATCTATAACATTCTTTTTTAAATATTAAATACGTTCTGATTTATCGTTATTTTTGACGGTCCGCTTTGTCTAGTTTTTTATCGCAGGTTTTTTTTATGTTTTATTTTTCCTGCATTTTGTATATATATATGTTAAGCATTCGTTGTTAACAATTAAGTTTTTCCTGTTATATTTATAGTTACTGCGGTAAGTTTATTTTAAACGTTACGCAGTGTCATAATTATTGTTTTTCTTTTATAATGTTTAATAATGTTAAAAATATATATATATATGTGTAAATGCATGTACTTATGCATATATTTAGCAATCTAAGCGATACTACAGTTTTAAAGAAAACAACAAATTTCAACAGTATATTTTCAGAAGAATATCGGTGAAGAAGCTTTGCCCACTCAGGAAAGTTCGACTTCGATCATTTATTGTCGGCAGTTCAACGCCCAGGTAAACACTTGCGTAAAACCCTTAGCTACCATTTTATACTGCGTTTCATTCTACAGTGTAAATACGTACAAACTCGACTATTAAAAATTAGGGACAAACAGGAAACAGCTACTTTTATGAAACATTCCTAACCATTATTTAAAAAAAAAATATATATATAAAGAAAAACAGCTTTCAAACAAGAGCCTACATGTTCATACATTGATCTTGATATATATATTACGAGAATCCTCGTACTTTATATATTATTACTGCATTATTCTATTCCAAGATAAAGAACAATACAGTGTTTATAAATAAATAGTTTATTGTATAAATAAATTAAAATATTATAAATTATATGTGCATTAACAATTTTAATTACGCAATAACATTAATATATATTGTTATAGATTATCGGTGAATCAGTTAAATACAATGACATAACATTTTATTTGAATAAAACTAACCAGATTTGTAGTATAACTTAACAACCATGTTTTCTTCTTTTAATTTATTCTGATAACCGTCTTGATCAAAAGCTAAGTAATAACTGAACTACACTGAACTGAAATAACTAAACTAAACTGAACTAAAAATGAACAATCAAACAACTTTTAAACCTTTTTTTTTTTTTTTGAGCCTTGTTAAACAAAAATTACTCCACTGGCTCTTCATTATTAACTGGCTAAATTAATTTTACTGGCTGTATTTTTATTAACTAAAATTAACTGGTCAAACTAATTTACCGTTTTTTTTTTTCTTAACTAAAATTGATTTAACTGGTCGTATTTTTAACTAAAATTAACTATTATTATTGTATAACAATAGTTTGTCCACTACAAATCCAGTCTGGTTTTACTATGATAATAATATATTTTACTTTAATTGAACAAATAATTATATATATATATATTTTTTATTACATTGATTAAACTAAATACTATTTGTCATTTCCCAATTTAATCAATTTAAATTATTACGACGTGACCATACGCCGATCGTCGATAATATATATATATATTATATATACTCCAAACGAAGAACTTCCTATCAAAAATCGATTTCTATTGTTCGGAGGAAGCTACGTGGTCATTTTATAAATTAATTGGAGTGCAAAATTAAAGGAAAATATCTACCAGCACATATTGAATTACCGAATTTAAAAACTACATTCATAAAAATAATAATAATAAAAAATTTTCATATATCATAAAAACATACCATACGCAATAGGCTAGACGTCACGGCTCATTTTACACATCGTTCAGAACTGATACCAACTACAATAGGTTATAAAAAGAGACAAATACTATTTAAAAGTACCGTAAACGTTGAAGGCTAGAATTAAATACCGAGGAATCGCACCCTATACTCTTTACTAAAAGATTTATTCCTTCTCTGCCGCGTATTATGCTATTAATGGTAAATACATCAGTTGGCAGAAACAGGCTATGGCAGACTCGCGTCTTTCATTTAACGCGCACATTAATAAATCTATCGGTAATGCGAAGCCATTCGAATACTTGCACCAATTTTAAGTTACCGTTCTCATCTTTCTTCAATAAACAAGAAATTAATTTACACTACCATTATAATAGGTTAGTTTACGCTTGCCCAATATGGTGTTCAGTGCCCGTTACTAGTTAGAAAAAACTCCAGGTAATGCAAAACCGGTGTTGCAGAATATCATTAAATGCTCCTAGATTAACTAAAATATACAGTACGTGCATTCCGCGCTAAATATTCGCCATATTTATGATCGTATTTATAAATTATCACAGAAATTTTACGGTAAATGTATCATGACAATAACTTACAGGTAGTCAAGTATTACAATATGCTTGATCTCAGCATGCGTTACACTAGATATAAGCATCGTCGTATTAAGCACCGATTTCTAATGTATACGATCAGATATTACGATTTTTTATTTTTATTTATATACGAATCAAACCAAAACGAAAAAGTGATGAACATGATCGGCGAGAGATGGGGAATTAATATTAAAAGGATATAGATCAAAGATGATGGGACATATACCGAGACGCGATAATAAATTGAAATTGATTATTGAATGAAAACCCCCTTAAAGAATAGATGAAAGGGAAGACCGAAGAACAATTATATAAACAAGATAATTAAAGATACCAAATATATAGGATCTGAAAAGGATGGCCGAAAATAGAACGGAATGGAGGAAACGCACCCTTCGGTTCAATGATAAATGATGATTGGAGAAACTACACAAATTCTCTGCATAGCTTCGTTCTGATGGCAAGTGGTGATACAACACCCGTCTTACGATTATCAGTCGTTTCGTTAGTGATTTACGTTTGGAACATGATGAAGACACATTCAATCCCGTACGATGAATTTGATGTTAGTTACAAATTACTCGAATAAAAATTTCGAAAATTAAAAAAAGTTATTGCTATGGTAATGTAAAATAAATACTGATAATAGTCGTGATTATTCAACTAAAAACAATTCAAGTTATGTAACGTATTTCCGATTCGCCGATAGTTTTACGTCGTTTCGTAGAGAACACAACTAACCGTTCGAACACCATTCCGGTAGCGGACAATTGTCGCGACGATTTTCGACGAATTTACATAACGTCAATACGTTCGGACGTCGTAAACATCCGTAAATGTCCGCTTCGCGATTTAAAAATTCGTTTTCGCTATTAGTACGCTTTCCGACGAAGGAAACATTTTTTTGCTGGTAAAACAATTAAAAGTTTCCGAATAAAGCAATAGTTTCTATTTTTAAAAACAAAGACTTTATCATATATATATATATATATATATATATATATATATATATATATATATATATATATATATGATATATATGACAAAGATGAATCTGTTTTTATAAACTGTTGCCTTATTTTTAACCTATCCGGAAAAGTTTAATTATGTTACTAGTATAAAAATTTTTCCTTCGTTGGAAAACGTGCTAACACCGAAAACGAACTTTTAAAGCGCGAAGCGGAAATTACGGATGTTTAGACGTCCGAACGTATTGACGTTACGTAAATTCGTCGACGATCGTCGCGTCCGCTACCGGAATGGTGTTCGAGTGGTTAGTTGTGTTCTCTATGAAATGACGTAAAACTATCGGCGAACCGGAAATACGTTACATCGGCCGACAAATGTAGAAATTTTTCTTCGAAATTACTTTTTAATCGAGCAAAAAGTTGCAAAATCGTCCGGCGAATTCAGAGAAATGCGCATGCTCAATGTTAATATCTTGAAATCTTCGAATCGTACATATATATATATATATATATACTTTGTTTTCATCAAATCATCTTTTCAAAAATCATTTAGTTTTAATTGTTCTTTTTTTCAACTTTTGAGATTTCTGTTTTATGGACACGCATTTTCGTGACTTCCCTTTTCCTCGCCGACGGTGTACTTTGTATCTCTCGGAACAGAGGGTCTAACCGGAACCGGGTAGTACGTCCACAGGTGGCGGATAGTAGAATGGCCTACAGTTATGTAGGTTAGCTGCGAATAACCAATAAGTAGTCATGAATCAAGAACAGCCATTGGCGGAAAGCCTCACGCAGGTGATTCCAGTGGTAACAGCGTAAAAAGACTCTGAGAAATTTTCTATTAAAAATCTGCATAAATGTTAGGACTATCTCTCTCTCCCTTGGTGGATCTAGGTCGCCGTAAAAACCTTGCACTGTTACCTCTTCGGTATTTTTATCCAAAGGCTAGGTGGTCACAACAAAATAGTGACATTTCCTTTTATCCTATTTTCCCTTCCTATTATCCTTTTCTTAGTACCCTGCGTCTTTTCGATTATTCTGCTTATTCAGGCTGGTCATTCCACACAGTGCATCCAGTAGACAGAGTAATTGATTTCATCATCGAGACGCTGGTTTACTGTTAATTGATAAAGCCTTCGATAAAGCTTGGCACAATGAGATTTTGCACAAATTAATTAAATTCTCGTTAAATTAATTTTAGGCCCTATTTAAATGACAGGACATCTTACATTCATCGCCTCTATTTACAATCAACGCTTAAAACTCTTTTTGCTGGTGTTCCGCAATCCAGTATTCTAGGTCCTTGCCTATGTTTAATATTATTAAAAGATTTCCATAATATACCATTGGTCCATGCGGGTTTTTAAGCTGACAATCTGGCGCTACATCATTCAGAACTGATACCATCTACAATAGGTTACAAAAAGCGGCAAACGCTATTTACAAGTACTATAAACGCTGGAGGCTAAAATTAAATACCGAGAAATCGCACGCTATACTGTTTACTAAATTCTCTGCCTGATATTACTATTAATGGTAAATGCATCAGTTGGCAGAAACAGGTTAACTCTCTCGAAGTTATTCTCGTTTTTCATTTAACGCTCGCATTAATAAATCTATCGGTGATGCGGAAAAAACCATTCGAATACAATTTTCAGTTACCGTTCTCATCTTTCTTCGGTAAACAAGAAATTAATTTACACTACCATTATAATAGGTTAGTTTACGCTTGTCCGGTCTGGTGTTCGGTGTCCGTTAGTACTTAAGAAAAAAAATGCAAAACCGGTGTTGCAGAATATCATTAAATGCTCCTCGATGGACTCGTTCCGCGCTAAATATTCCTCATATTTTTGATCATATTTATAAATTATCGAACAAATTTTATGGTAAATATAAGTATCGTGACCAATAACTTAATTCAGATAACCCAGGGATTATGCTCGATCCCAGTATGCGTTACACTAGATATAAGCATCGTCGTATTAAGCATCGATTTCTAATGTGGCTCGGTGTTACATTTTTTTTTTTTTAATCTAACTTATATCGTCAAATTATGCGAATACAATACGTTCCGATATTATGAAAGTTCGCAAATGTGATTATGATACAAAAACCAGGAAAGCCCCCCGAAAAACTGTCGTCCTATCGGCCTATCTCGCTCTTATCAATTTTGGCTAAACTATTTGAAAAAACTCTTAAAGAAAAGAATTCAAAAATTCATCGATGAAAACAAAATAATCCCCAACCATCAATTTGGATTTAGAACTGGCCACTCAACCGTCCAGCAAGTCCACAGGCTCGTTAATCAAATCGAAACAACTTTTAAGGAGAAGGAGGTCTGCTCAGCGTCCTTCCTGGATATTCAACAAGCGTTTGATAAAGTCTGGCACACTGGTCTACTATACAAATTTAAAAGGGTCCTGCCAGTACAATATTATAATATTATAAAATCCTATCTAGAAGAAAGATACTTTCGAGTCATAGTAAATAATGAGCAATCTCAAATTCAAAAAATTAAATCGAGCGTATCCCAAGGAAGCGCGCTTGGTCCCTTATTGTACTTGATATTCACGATGTACCAAGGAATGCGAATGTAGCAACATTTGCTGACGACACTGCAATAATGGCGTCGCATAAGCTTCCGCAAATATTAAATAAAATCTTGCAAAGTGCAGTCAATGAAATTGAAAATTGGTCGAGCAAATGGAAATTGACAATAAACGAGTCCAAGAGTACCCACATTATATTTACTAAAAGAAGAATTGTTCGCGATAGATATAAAATCTTTATCAAAGGTAGGAAAATTGAACAAAGTCGAACGGTAAAATATCTAGGAGTTCACCTAGACCAAACTTTAACATGGACTCAGCATATTAGAGCGAAGAAAACGGAATTAAACATAAAGACTAAACAGCTGTATTGTTTGGTCCACATTGACAACTTCATACTATAAAGAAATTACTACTGTACGACGTAATATTAAAACCTGTATGGATATATGCAGTGGAACTATGTATGGGACTGTGCGTCTAAAAGCAAAGTTAACAAAATTCAGACGTATCAAAACAGGGTATTACGTACTATAGTGGGAGCACCGTGGTACGTCTCAAACCGTACGCTACATGAAGATCTGAATATAAAGTACATAGAGGATGTAATTCACGAAGCGATTCAAAAACATATATGGAGACTACAGCACCACACAAACCCACTAGCAGATAATTTGTTGAAGAAACCAACAAAGGTCAAAAGATTGAAAAGAAGAACGATGATGGATTGGATATAGCCATTTCAAAACTTAAATTGAGACCTTGCTAATGGGCATATTCTCAAGAAATCAAGTGCGTTCTCAACAGACAACATCCGGTTGATGACATAAATTTGTCAGTACCTGATAAGAAGAGGATAGAAAAAATATATATATATATTTTTATTTATTTATATACAAGTTAAACTAAATTTAATATACCAGCTAATGTTGTTTTTTAATTTTTTCTATTGTTATTTCACCGTTATTTTCTTGATTATTTCTTTAGTTTTGTAAAGTCATTCGGTTTGTATAAGACTAATTAACCGAATATTTACTTACATGCAGAGTCTGAAGAACAGATGAAAATGGTTCGAGCACGTAGAAAGAGCGGATTATAGTAAATTTAAAGACAAATCGAAATTTCGCACACGCAAAAGTTGGTCGAAGAAAGAAAAGAACAGCATTGACAGCGAATGCGGTAATTTTGGATACAAAAGAAATCAAAAACAAAAACAGGTGAAATACCGTGGCCCAAATTTGGTATATTCGGATTTAAATATATATATATATATATATATATATATATATATATATATATATATATAAACAAGACTTACATTATTAAAAATTTAATAAAGAGACACTCTGACGATAAGTTGCTAAGTTAACGTGCGTTTCGATGTTAGTCCCTCGATATCGTTTATATTTAGTCTAGTCGTTGATTGCGACGCCCACCGGTGAACTTTGATCGTTATAATGCGACCCACGATATCGGTAAGATTTATCCTTTTCTAATACGAAATATTGATTATTTTAATCATTATTATTATTATGAACTCAATTTATTTATTATTAATAATAGTTAAAATCACTTAATAAAAAATGTGCAAACTTATCGATTGAACTATCTTTTTATTATTTATGTTTAAAAAATCACTACATTCCACACTAGTTTAATTTAACATTATCCGTTATTATATAACATTTACTGTAATTTCTTCATTTCTTTATCATTCTAGTAATATTTGTCGTTGCATATGTTAGTTTTATATTTATTATGTCACCTCGTTAACCTTGTCCGGAAATTAGGCGACAATTAAAATGCCTTCGATTACTACGTATCCCGATATAAGGAGGATTTCTACGCTTAATGCCGATAGCATCGATTAATTATAACGTTCAATTATTTAACGTTGGCTTTACCGCTATTTCTCAACCTACTTTTACATACGAACATAATCACTGGCGAGCAAGATACCATTCAGAGTTTTGAAATATTACTGCACCGGAAAAATTTAATCGCCGTGTAAATTCATATTATTCTCATCTTAAAAAAAAAAAACATAAAAAAAAACAGGTAAAAAACATGACGTCTGACGAATTAAATTCCACAAATGTTAATAACGATAACTGGTCGGTCGAAACAGGCGCAAAAATATCGTCAAAATACAATTGGAAAGTACGATTCCAGTCAACTAAAGTTGAGTGAAGAAGATTAAAGCATAATCTGCTTAATATAAATTATAGAGGCCTTAATTATAATATGTTGCTCTTTCACTCATAATTGTATGTATATGCATTTAGGTGTATGCTAAGTTAGTTTCCCGATTTTATTTGCAGCGTTTATTCTACTTTTTCCTTCATTATATATATATATATATATATATATATATATATATATATATATATGTGTGTGTGTGTGTGTGTCTTGATTTATAAATTTATAAAATAAACGGTAATTTTTATCGCGGTAAATTACGTATAACCGGGCACGATTACATTAATGCATTATATATATATATATATATATATACGTATACGCGAAACTTGTGATTAAATTAACTCTAGCAGAAACCACTATGGAATTAGACAGAGAAAGACTTCAAACGATATCATTTGCAGACGATCAAGCTATAATTGCCGAGTCTCCGAAAATACTACAAAAAATTGTACGGATCTTAAATGATACAGGAAAGCAGTTTGGGTAAGAAATAAATGTTGATAAAAAATTAAAATCATGATGTTTGGTAAACATCCTAATCGTTTTCAACTGGAAATTCATGGTCAGAAAATTCAACAAGTGCAAAGTTTCAAATATCTTGGGCAAATAATAACGGACGACTTGTATTGCGATACAGAAATAAATTCAAGAATTAGATTAGCTAAGCTAGCCTGGCATGAAAAGCGGAACATATTATACCAAAAGTCAATACCGTTAAAAACTACATAAACGTATTGTTAAAACTTACGTGTGGCCTGTAGCGGTTTACTCTGCTGAAACGTGGACACTGAACAAAAGGAATGTTTAAAAATTGCGGGCTTTTGAAATGTCGTGTTAGAGGAAGATACAAAGAATAATTTGGACCGAAAGAGTTTCGAATGAAAAGGTTCTTAAAAAAAACCGGACGAAAAACGAACTTTATTACATTCGATAAAGACAAAAAGATTAACCGGGATGGGGCATGTACTCCGACATGGTGGTCTGTTACGCGATGTAATAGACGGACAGATTCTAGGGAAAAGAGGTCGTGGTAGACCACGAAACACTTTCGTGACAACATTGTTGCATGATACAGGCAGAGATCAATACTGGAAAATGAATAGAGCTGCAGATAATCGGTTGGGCTAGAAGTTACTTACTTTGGAATAAAATCAGTCCGAGGACTGGCAAATTTATAATGATGATGATGATGATATATGTATATATATATATATATATATATATATATATATATATATGAAGGATGAAATAAGAAATGCGTTCCGAAGAATAAAAAATAACAAAGCGCATGTAACAGATGGAATCCAGCGTAGATGATTAAATATAGTGGTGACACCATGATTACTGCAATTGTCAATTTTTCAATCGGTGTTCGGAAGAAATTAAGATAAAAACTACGTGGACGGAAGCAGAAGTAGTCCTGATACATAAAAAGGGAGATATGCGCAATCTGAGCAATTACAGACCAATTAGTTTACTGTCCTAAATGTATAAATTATTTTTTCGCATAATAACGAACAGAATAACACAACAAATTGATTTTAATCAGCCAAAAGAACAGGCTGGCTTCAGATCAGGATTCAATACAAACGAATATCTGCTGACAATTACAATGCTATAACAGAAATGTGAAGAGTACAACATAGATATTTATACACGGCATTTATAGACTATGAGAAGACGTTCGACACAGTGAAGGTCTGGACAGTAGTGAATTCATGAAACAAAACTGGTATCAATGACAAATACATATAAATTATAAAGAACATTTATGAATCTGCTACAATGTGGATAAATTTAAATCCCAATAAAAATACGTGTTAGACAAGGGGATACCATCTCATCGATATTAATTACCCGCGCTTTGGACAACACCGTGTTTAAAAACTTGAATTGGACTGCAGCCGGTATTAGACGGTGAATATTTGAATCACCTCAGATTCGCGAACGATATACTTCTAAGAGCTACAGATGATGATAACAGATATAAATGAACACTCGAACAAAATAGGGAGGAAAATAAATTTCAGCAAAACGAAAATAATGACGAACACAGGAAAAGTATACAAACAGGCAATAAAATCGGGACAGAGCAAGTAGTTACATAATACCTAGGTCAAAAAATCACAAAGAAAACGAAAACACGATAATAAAAGCAGAAGTGACCAGGAGAATATCACTAGCGTGGGTTGGAAAATTACGTATGGTGATACGCAATAAACAAATACCGAAAACTATATAAGCAGCATGCACTTCTGATTCTTATATATGACTCGGAAACAATGTACAAATACAAATTTAACAAGGAAAAGAAAAGCTCAGAGAGCACATGAGACAACGATGCTGGATATAAGATTATCAGATCATAAAAAAGAATGCATGGATACGTGAACAAACACGGCTGGATGATGCTGTGGAGCGGATGGTTACAACAAAATGAAGTTGGGCTGGCCACGTGGCTCGAAGAGAAGACCATAGATTTGCTGTTGTTTTTTTTTAATTATTTTATTTATAGACGCTCGATTGGTCATTTGCGTCTTAAGTTTGATTATAAACTATTTATTAAGTGAGTGTCTGTAAGATCCTGTAAAAGATTTTTAACTCTGTCTTCCAGTACTGTTTTTATTGCGTCATAGTTTAGATTGTATTTTATACGTTGGCTTCTGTATTTTGTGCATTCTAATAGTATGTGGTCTATATTTAATTGCGAATTGCATTCGTGATAGATGGGTGGGGGGTCTCCGTTGAGTAGGTGTGAAGTAAGTAACGTGTGTCCTATGCGTAGTTTAGCTAGGTTTTTTTTTTCGGGGTTTCTCTCTTTCTGGTCTGCTGTTTTCCAGTTTCCTAATCTCGACTTAATTTGATACAAGTGTGTATGCGCACATTGGGGAAGATACCGTAGATGGTCAAAGCGGATTTTACAGTGGCGACCGATGTAGAGAAAAAGGAAACAGAGAAGGCTAATGACGAGGTGGCACAATGATATAGCAAAGGTAGCTAGGAAAAATTGGTTGTGGAAAGCGCAGGATAGAAGTGAGTGGAAGAAGTTTGGGGAAACCCTTCATCCGGAAGTGGATAGACAAAGGCTTATCGTGATATATATATATTGCATTTGACAATAATAAAAATATACATTATATTCCACAAATGGGTAAATTCTCATAGCTCCTAGCTCCCGATAGTTATTAACCACATTGATAGTTTCGCAGAATTAAATGCAAACTTCGATAAACGTATCGGACTTAATAAGTGCACGCGTAAAATTACCAATAACAAAAATTACAGGTGACGCCATCGAAAATTATAGGGCTATTATAAAAATCTTAAAGTTACATAATGTCGAATATCATTAAAATAAAGCAGAAGAAATATTTTAGGCTAGTAATAAGAAGTCGCGGAAAGGGAAACTATAAAAACTGCAGTTTTAAATATTCATAATTAAAAAATAACAGTTGTTCCTCTCTTTGTCACTGATTTAAAACCAAATGATAATAACAAGGATATATTTAATCTCAATTATCTTTTGAATACAAAAAACGTCGTTCGGGAATTTGACCGTGTATGGTAGGAGGATTTACTCTTTAAATTAAATGCCTACTAGAGACCGATATTTCCACCAGGTAAAATATGGCGACGAAATATACGAATTTCACATTGTTAATGCTGAGGTGCCACATACATCAGTATATAATTTACTCTTATGAATACAAAAATATGCGGAAATAACTGCGCACGCATATAACACTGAATTTTTCTTCAATGATATACATCCTCCCGTTGTAGCATGAGAGAAATTGCAATCTGGCTTGGATAGTTTGCAAGAGTGAGCGCAGAAAGGTTAAAAAAATAAATAATGGAAAATTCGAACGATAAGAAGTAAAATAAGGATGATATTTTAATAATGTTTTTTTATAAAACCAAAAAGTATAATAAGAAATACAGCCATCAAAGGAAAACTGTACTCGTAAAGCAAAACATTATACAATTACTACGTTGAAATTTCAATATAAAATTCCACGATTAAAATAAGAACATTCGAGAAAGGTTTTTGTGCGTGATGAAAACGCACGCAATAGGTATTAAACCCGCTTTATTATTTTTTAAACGATACATGTATTTAATCAATGAACAATACAAGTATAGATGAATGTTTAATCTACCTGTCATAGCCAGAGTAAGGAATTCCTATATGCTTTCGCACAAGTTGACAATAATACGGCTTATTATTTATAGGTCGTCAGTTTGACTTTATAATATACCTAATTATAAATTAGATAAACTATTAAAAAGCGCACAACGCACGGAATTCTTACTTCAGAACAGGTTACAGCTCATTCGCAGCGGCACGTGTATGGTTAGTCACTTGCTGAACGAACATGCAGATATGTCTACAGGTACTACTTGATGGCGAAACTGGGTTCGAACCAGTATTATAAAATCGTGTATATACGGGCCGATAGCTAAATTAATTTCTTCCGTCATAAATCTACCTGGAGAGATCTCCTCCTATCTATAATAGAAATATCTTGTGTTTCCTTTATAGGATTGCATTTGAAAGTGGAGATGAAGTTCCATATACCTAATGTTAATTTTTAACATGACTAATGCACTTAATTTATTCGATATATTCTATTTGTTCATGACAGTTTTCATCGTACTTTGCGCGTCGGTTATGATAATTTCTGCAACAGTTCATAACTAACAAGATTGATAAAGCTAAATATGGAGATAATTTGAAAATGCCGTTAACATTGACAGATGGATAGTTATAATTTCTAAAGTCGACTTCGATCGATCCATATAAATAAGGGTGAAACCATGACGATATTAAAAGATGATCAATGAAACGAAATAAAGGTGCAGTAGTTTTTACAGAAGAAGACGGAATTACGTTACAGAGTCATTTAAATTGGAATGTTATTTAGAAACTTAGTTATAAAATTGACTTTCGGTAAAAACCGCGTACGCAAGTTAACAATTTTTACCCTTTCAAGCGGACTTGCATCATTTATCATTAGAATGGTTCATTTTTGGCCCGGTTTTCACCCTTTGACCAGTTTAAGTGAACCGTGTTCAGACTATAAACTTATATTATTAGCCTTGATAAAATTATATAATCTACGCGCATCTAAGGAGGTAGGATCCACAACAAGCTCTTCAAGTTGTATCGGGAGCGTATTCGTTGTCGATAGAAGTTCTTCAGACAGATACTTATTCTGTATTTGGGGCAGGACCAGATCTGATGTTCGATGCTATCTTCGATATTACATATCTCACAAACTCCACTTCTATTAATTCCCAACTTGGCAAGATGGCTAGGTGTACAATTATGACCACTTCTAAGTGTAATAAACACATAGATAAAATCTGTATGTAGGAGATCCCTATGATTAAACCAGGGCTCTATGTGAATTGTATTTTGAATAGGGGCATATTACCTCGAAATATGATTGAAACACACGATACATGTCCTAAAGCCTTTTGGTAGTAACTGTCCACATTGTAGTTTAACGTGCTTCTCAATGACCGGAGTTAGATCAATTCGAGTAATCGCATTCGCTATCTCATTTCAAAGGACGCCACAGTGGACAAGTTAAACATCACCTTAGTTTCACGCTTGTGAAGTTGCCAAACCTACTGTCGTATTGATAGCTGTAATATATTCATTGAAAATTCCGGGAATCTAGACAGTTGTAAAAGAACACTCAAGGTAGCAAATAAACAGCGAATGTCGGAGTTCTAGGTTCTGCAAGGTTTAAAAAAAAATTGTTATTCAAAAACCACATTTCGATAAAAATAACTAGGAGGAATTTTTTTTTTCGGAAAGCAATATTTTTCGAGAAAATCAAAAATTTTGAGAAAGACTAGATCGCTCTGTTAATTTCGATTTATCAATCATCCGGGTAATGGGTTTTTTCCTTTAATTCTACATCTAACTAGCTGAAATAAACCTGATCGATTCTAACCTAACCGAAGAAACCTAATCTAGATTTTAAAAAAGTGTGTCATTAATTTTAAAAATGTTTTTAAAGAAAAGTAAGAATTGTCCGCAAATAACGGCGAATAAATTTATCTATTCATAAGTTTATCGTAAAATATTACTATATAAATAATATAATAAACTAGAATAAAGAGATACGTCTTATAAAAATCTTATACCCGATTTATTAGATGTATTTATTTGCAAAATCATATATATAAAATTAAACAATGATTATATATATATATATATATATATATTAATTCTTTTGTGGGTGTGTATGTCACTGAACTCCTCCTAAACGGCTGGCTCGATTTTCATGAAATTTTTTGTGTCTTCAGGTGGATTCGAAAATGGTTTAGATTTGCAATTCGGTCCAATTTAAATTGTTTATTGCTACGAATTTTAAAACTTGCTGACTTGCCACCTTTGGCAGGCATAGCGCACGACGCAAATATTTTTAAACGATTCCGCCTCTTGAAATAACAGTTTCTATATACATCTATCGTATAAAGCGAAAAAACCGCGAAAAAAACTTTCCAACAGAACTCAAAAATTTAAAAAGAGGTTGCGATTTTTTTTCCAAATTTCACGTTTTTTTAAATAAATCGCGAACGATTTGAAATCGGGAAATATAGTTTAAACGAAAGTTATGCGGCATTGACATAAGTATAATCATATTATTACGACAAATACCCATCGAGAAAATTGGGGTTGAGGGGTTAAGGTGTTTTGGGCCGTTTTTAAGTCCCCTATGATAGGGGTTCGGGTTAACGTTATATGAAAGTAGACGTGGAGATCTATCATTTATGTAATAACATAAATTTTACCAAAATTAACCAGTAATGAGAAATCGCGAGTTAAAAATTTGATTTTCGATTCTGAAAAATTTTTCGAGCGATTTTCGATAGGCCAATAATGTTTTTAGCATGGGCATGTGATATATCTTGACTATACACTAGGTGTTAGGTTATATATGGTTATATATATATATATATATATATATATATATATATATATATATATATATATATATAAAAAAAATACGATTTAGCCTTTTCTTACCCGGCGAACTTCTTATCACCACAGAATCAATAAATGTATTAACTTATTAGCTGAATTAAATATAATTTTTTATTAAGTTCAATAAATGTACAAAACTTAAAAGGTATCGACATATCATTTATAAGTTTCTTTACAAAACTTGTTTTTTAATTTTTTTTTTGCGTAATTCTTGATTTTCTATTAGTATTTTTTTATTTAATTCAGCTAAAATACATTTCTTCATGGGCGATACAAAGTTCGCCGGGTCAACTAGTATATATATAAATTTACTGCAGAATGTATAGCAGTACTAGAAGTTTTGCCAGTTCTACTGGACTTAAATCTTCACGGAAATTACCTTGTTATTATTACCGATTCAAAAAGCGTTCTGACGGCTGTAGACAATAAACGTAACGTGTCAGATACATTAATTGATGTAGTTTTGCTAAAGCTTAATAATTTGGAACGTGCGTGAGTATCTGTCATAGAGGTATTCCAGATAACGAATTTGTTGACTTATTGGCCAAAGACGCGTCGTCTAATGATATAGAGCTCTCCTTAGTCTCTCACAAAGATATCATTCACTTTATTCAGCTAGAGCATAGGGATCAACGGGAGCTAATGTACACTGATCGGCATTAGTCAATCACCTCCGACTTATTACTATCAGCTCCAGCCGTCTCTCTTCAAATTCCCGTGGTTCAATTTCATTAAGAAGATTAGTCACAAGGGAATTGTACTCGTCAATTGACTGTGATTTAGACATCATTTGTTGCCTGACCGTCTTTTCCGTATACAGCTTAGAGAAAGTCTCTTCTGTCCCCTCCATTTTGAACAGGCTGACTGCAATCCCGATCATATTTTTTTTTTTTTTTAATTTTCTACCGTTGCGCCTTTGTTGCGTTCGGAGCTTTACCTTGTCTTGTTACATTCTAATTTACAATTATTTCCCTATATAGCGACGTCAGTCAGCATCTTTGATTAAGATGTAGATAGACAGTATCATGTTGGGTAAGCTGTACCCATAAATAAATAAATATATATATTACTTGTTAGCACTTTTTCACATTTATACGTATGCATATATGCATACACGGACACACACACACACACATATATATATCCTAAAATAGAGTAATGCCGTTTACGACGAATTGTATCTCATTTACTTTTATTCTCAATGCATACGCTTTCGATTGTTTTCTATATACACGTTAGTTGAAATAAAACACAGAAGGAAACTACGGCGGCTGGGCAAGAGGAGAAAAATTTTAAATTATTTAAAATAAAACAGAAACAAAACGGAACAAAATACAAAAGAAGAAAAAAGAAAAGAAAATTAATAATTGGGAAAAAAAAAACACCGTAAATTATAAGCGGAAAAAAATCACTATGCCGGCGAATGAACGATATACGTATCGGCGCAGTCGTAATAGTAAAATCGAAAAAGAGAAACATACGATTACCTAAATTGTAAACAAATGTAATATTTGTATATATAGCGTTTCATTTTTACAAACACACATACACATACACATACACACGCGCAAAAAAACAAAAAACGGTTATCGTGACTACTAGATAGGCCGGTTGGAAAATTTGTAAAATAATAATTACGGCTACTATTAAAATAACAATTATGACAAATTCACCGGTGTATCTTCTATTTATTCGAAGTTAACACGAATATTTCATTTAACGTAAATTAAAATAAAATAAAAATAACAAATTTAAACGTTACCATATTAGAAGAGATCGTTATGTTGCCGTTTATATCGTGAACAATATCTAATTGTCGTTAATTTCAGTTCCGAAGAAAATTCTGACTAGATATGTGGACGAATAATTTCGAACATTATCAATAATCACACATAATATATATATATGTTATTTTCAAAAACGAAAATAAAATATCAGTGCCGAAAGAGCGCGATTAAACGATAGTCAAAAACCATAAGCGAGTGTAAACACGGAACGACCGGACTGCATCTAATCGGCAAGTTGAATGTAAAAACTTTCAGAATGTACTCCAGTCATCGTACACGCGAAACCGGAGGAAACCGCCAGTACGCTATCCCAGTAAAAGCGCTGACTGACTATAGTTATATTAGCGCCAATCACTTATCGCGACCCGTGAAGAAGGAAATGACTACGACAATATATATATATATATATGTATATATGTGTGTGTTCACCCATATACGTTATTCCCACTCTCACACTATATATATATATATATATATATATAATTTTTAAATGTATACAGTTGAAAGTTCTTATTATATTATCATGGCTTCTTTCGTACGACCATCATGATGGAGAAATTAAGCTTACGACCGTTTGACGCCAAGTACTGGGTACAACACCATTCGCCAAACGTAAAAGTGACAACGTTCAAATATTAATAATAATAATAATTATTATTATTATTTATAATAATAATACAATAAACTGAAGAACAAAGAAATATACAAGCTGTCCAACCAGATCATATTCGATTCCCCCCCCCGGGGTTATACTAAAGTAGGTGGAGACAATTATCGCCTAAGAAGATCGTACTCGTTCATAATTGGATGAGAGGTATAACGGCAGTGATCCAAACAGGGAAGACGCAGAACCGGAGTCGTAGAGTTAACCATAATTGAGAAATTTTATGTATATATATATATATATATATATATATATATATATATATATATATATATATATATATATATATATATATATATATATATATAAACGAATACTTCAGCTAGTAAGGAAAGGCAGAAAGGTGTGCAAATATTATCCAGAACCGGTAGTATTACAAAATTACGTAATATTCTTAGACGGGATTTCCCATTTATAAAACTAACGTATCGTTATAAGATCCAAAATATAGAGGAAGCCATTCTTATTAATCAAATTACGACCTCGTACGACGGCACGTGAAAATCATTATATACGTATATCATCGGTAATTTAATACGCCCTGTCCCCAGACCTTATCCGATGGAAACCATACAGAAGACAAAATTGTTAGTTTATAATAAGGTTTCCATTTTTATTGCACATTCGTCAGCTACGTTATATAATATTGTTATAACGTTGCCGTACTCAAACGACTCCTATTTCAAAATTACAAATTACCCTTTGTAACGTAAATACATACACACATATATAAGGGCCGGAAGTTAGATCTGGCGTATTAATAGATCCGTCTTTCAAATAATGTGATTTATACGTAGGAAATTTAAAAAAAAAAAAAAAAAAGAAAAAAAAAATCAAAAAGACGGAGTTATTAAATTCATAACATACCTCCTACAACAATTTTTAAGTAACTCTGAATTTGCGTAATAACTATAATATGAAAATAAATTTAACAGCTGTTTGTCAACAAAGTCACTAGTGTATTACGTAGGCAGGTGAATCGATAGGTAGTTTATAAATCGACCTATAATGACTATCTGGAATCAGTGCAGACCGTGCGTGTTAAATCGTCAAATCTATCTCGATTCAACTTAACGTATATATAATCCTTTTCCAACGCATAAATTAAAATATATTTTCGATATAGTACGTAGGTTAGTCGGTAATAAAAAGAAAAACACAGCTCCGGCTATATAAATAGCGAGCATAGAGAAAAACTATAAGAAAGATAAGGCATAAAATTTCACTTGCGAAAATCGACGGAAACTACAGAATAATAATTAATAATGATTCTGTAAAAACTATTCTAAAAAAAAAAAAAAAAATAAACAGGCCTTAGGATGATCTTTATAAATATTCGATATTTCCTCTTTAAAATTTCCTATTCACTAAAGCGAACGATTCTGCGCGATGGATGAGATTTGATCTATCGCGAAATAATACGCGTTTAATTTTATTAATCTCCTTCGTTCCATGGCTCTAATATAAAGAGTCATATGGGATTTGGTCCATAGTAGAACAGACCATTATACTTGTACATATTCATTGCGAGCGAATGATGAAGTCCCACGTAACAATTTTCTTTTTTTTTTAATATATTTCTCATCACAACTGACAAACTTTAGAGGTCATTTAGACTTAATCAGATGAGTGTTGTTTTGTGGACGGTCAGTACTCAGCAGTACTGCGTCTAAGCTTATACTGGTGGGACAAAGTATAAAGGCTTATTTCGCCACAGTCTACGTATTTCACCAGAATTATTCAGAAAATCGGTAGCATGTGGATTCGTGTGAACGCTAATTCGTACATGTTTTTGTTCGGTTGTCATTTATTTTCTAATCGAAAATATTTATAGACATAACGAAATTTTCGAATGGAATGAAAAGCGTAAGAAATTTAAAACTAATTTTCGATTGAAAAAATTATCGACGATCTAAGTAATTTAAATATAAAGCGACTTAATTACTATTAGCTATCCGATCGTTCGTAAATTTTAACTAATGCTCGTTTCCTTGTAATATTTATACGTTTATCATTTGCGGTTGTAAAATTCATAAAACTTTTGACGTAAGTACATGTTTACACATCTGTATCGAAACGATAATGTCTTCTTCTTTATTATCCATTTTTTAATCCACTGCAGGATGTAGGCCTCTTCCTTATGTTTCCATGCGATCCTATCTGATGCGCTTGTCTATCTTTTCAATATCGTCTTCCCACCGTGTACGTGGTCGACCCCTTTCCGTTTTATTTGTTGAACGTCATGTACTAACCGTCCGTCTATTGGATCTCTAGCTATGTGACCTGGTTATCTCCATTTGGTTTTCAAAATTTCTCCGGCAGCGGCTTTTACTTTGGTTCTCTTCCTTCAGATTTATCTTGTAAAGTTATCCCCAGCATTGTCCTCTCAATTCTTCTTTGTGTTTTATTAACCCGCTCTAAGTTGAGTTATGCTCCATGTTTCTTACACCATTACCGACACGATGCATTGATTAAACACCTTTCTTTTCAAACATATTATAGGTACTTTCTTTTCTTCTAATATTTCCTTTATTGTCCTTCCTTATGATAAAAGTTCGTAAATAAAGTATTACCATATCTATCGGTACGGCATGCGAGAAACCACTTTATCGGATTATTCGATTCGATGGAACGTATTACGTTCGCGTATAATTCGCGAAGAAGGAAGAAAAATTATTAAGCATAAACGCATTTCTTAAAAATATAAATATCTGAATCGGTACAATTAGCGATAATTTCATCAAGTGAAACAGCATCAAAACAACGCCATTTATTTTTGCGTGCAGTATTTAATCGTATTTCTTCTACCGTCTTTATAAAAAAACGATCACATAAACTAATATTTCTACTTAGGCTTCATTCACACCAGGTCCGGTAAAATATTCTCGCATGAGAAACAATGTAAACATTCGCATTATCGGTAACGTTCAAGTTTCGCTTCAGTCACGATCAATCCAAAAGAAATTTGCCCCAGCACGTGACCGAGATAGTGCGAATGCTCTTCGTTCTCACTTCGGTCAGTTTTTATCCGTCGCTCTGGGAAAACGGGTGTCAAGTGAATCACAAATTGCGTCAAGTGTATTATATGTGATTGAATTTAGTTTTTCGAACATCGCTGCACAAAAACCTTTTAAACATGACAAGTGCATTACACGAAATTAATAGCCATTAATTTATATAATAATAATAATTATTATTATTATTACTATTATTTGTGTAAACATATAACTTACACTTTTAAATCACGGGGTTTCTTTAAGAATATTTGGAGTAATTTCATTGAAAACTATTTCAAACGTACCAGAATTCAATCGACAGTATTGTAAAAATTTTTCCTCATCATTAATTAAATGACGAAAGAGAGAATTCTCTTTCTGTTTTTCGTCGAAATAAACATGAATGCAATTTTTTTTCCCTCGCGTTAATATTCTTATTTTCCTCATCAAGAGGTAGAACCGTAACAGCTAATTCTTTAATAGAAAAGTTCAACGACATTTTTCGACGGAAAATATAAACAATTAATGAAATATTTAAATAATTTAAAATATAAACAAATAAAAATGTTTATATATATATATAAGATTAAATTTTACAGACATTAATGCGAGGGAGATGTACACGGCTCGCGACTTTTAGCTGGAACTAATAAAATACAGATATATCATTCAATCTGAAAAATTTAAAATGTAGTGTTCATTTTTTTTTAAAACAAAAAAATTAAAATCATTATTTTTTTCTTTATGAAAAATCACAAAGCTTCTCGGCTGTTTCATCAAATGAATATAAAAGGTATTAATTACAAAAAAAATTTATATAAATATAAAATGTAAAAAATATTACTCAGATACACCATTTACAAAAATTATCAAAGTGATAAGCAGCATTTTTAAGTAATCTAATAGTGGATGTGGTAAACAACACAATCAACGATGAGCAGAATAAAATTTAGATATAAACAATAACACAATAGCAAATAAAATAAAAACATCCAACGATATAAAATTTATACATGAACAATTGGATATTTTTATTTTATTTGCTAATTATTTATATATAAATTTTATGTTGACGATTATTGATTGTGTTGTTTACCATATCCACTATCAGATTATTTAAAAATAATGTTTTATCTCTTTGTAAATTGTATATCTAAGTAATATATTTTACATTTTATATTTTAACATATTTGTACATATTTTTATAATTTATATATATATATATATATTTTACACTTGAGAATAGCTTGGAAAAACTTTTGTGATTTTTCATGAAGAAATTTTGTTTAGTAATTTTAACTCTTTGTTTGTTGTTTATATTTTATATCAAACAAACAGTAAAAATTAATCAACCGGTGGTAAATGTCTTAAAATTTTCAAAAAAAAAAATGTAAATATACCAAGAAGTATGTATATACGCATATATATATATATATATATATATATATATATAATATATGGGAAAAATGGAAGATTATAATTCTACGTCCCATGCCAAGTTCGCAATCCTCGTGGACTAGGACGATAGAGATTATATAATTCGATTATTTATTATTTTCGTTTACAATTTACCAACATTTAAAAGAATTCCCGTCTATATTTTTCATATTCTGGTTCTATTTATTTTTCAAATTTTCAACCGTCCTATAATATATCACATTTGTTTTTTTAGTTTCAGTCCGATATACGACGTGGGTCTCTATCGTTATTCATGTACATATTATATATATATATATATATATATATATAAATAACATTTAAGTGCATCCGTAAATATTCGTTTAGGATTTCAATGCGGAACGACATTTAATAAGTTCATAATATAGAGTGTAAATAACGAATTAATTTGGTTCCATTTTGTTTCATTTGTCAATTACTAACGTTAAATTTGAATATACGTAATATTTTAGAACACTTCATGCAGACGTAATACTGTAAATTAGAAGAAATGAAATATTATTAAAAATTACAAAACTACTGGTTACTTACTTTTTAATTACACGCAAGCACACATACACACACAAACATATATATAAATTTAAATGAAAAACTTTATCATTCAGATCAAATGTGTTGCACATTCTAAATGCACGGATAATACTGTCGAAAATCGTAAAGCAACTAATTCATTTCAGAGTAAGGGTTGTATAGTTCAATAAAATAAACGTACATTACACACACACACACACACACACAAGCGCGCACACATATGATTACAATACACACACACAATATTTATGTATATTAGGCGTCTTCTGGATGATATCAGAGGGAGCGCCTAAATAGCAAATAACAATTGCAACTATAAAGAAAATCAACAGCCGCATTTTGAGATAGGCAGCAAAAGAATGGAAAAATAATCCCCGAATAAAATTAAAACAGATTTTAACGATCATTAGGTTTTTCCGGAAAATTTACACGTACACATAATTATAAATTTATGTATGCATTGTGTTCATATAATTGCGCATTTTGCATTAACAGCTCATTCCTATTCGTTCGAATTCGCGACGGAAGTATAAATTTTGACGATGAATTGCAAAGCATTCTCGCCTTGTTGACTTTATCCAAGTCGAACGATTCAATTATTAACGATCCACCTGTTGCTGTTCAGCCTGCACTTCGCAGATGTACCAATGGAAATTTTCAGAGACTAACCTTTGCTAATGCCAGAAAATACAGACAATCTCAAATCTGACGAGTAAGTGTAACATGTACACATTAAGTAAAAGTCTTTATAGCTTACATTATCTAGTAGGCGATGCTAAATCATAGCTTAATACTACTAATAAGTAACTTTGTATGATTGATACGATTAATAACTGATACTTATCGACAAGTTTACAAATTAAAAAAAAAAAAAAATTATCTTCAATTTAGACGCGGATTCGAAAATTTTTTTATCAAACCTATCTCACGTGTGATTATACAGACAATCTCTTAATATTATACTAATCACAACCGGCTACAAAAGTGGAATTAATTCACAATTTTTGAAGGGGACATGAACCTCCATACCCCATGTAATTATGCCATCGTATTAGATACATCGAGCTTCTATAACATTTATTTTATTCGATAAAACTACAGACTACATCTGCTTGTTCCCAAATCCAACCGTCACTCCGAACGGTTTTATTATCTTGCTCCGATTTCGATGATTTGTGGCTGCTGCATAAACAGCCTCGTATGATATACTACTTCGTTTCTAACGCAAGTACATCAGCAGTCGTGCTGTTCGCTGACGAACGTTCTAAATGCTGTCTAATAGTCTCTTAGGAAGCCGTCCTGCATCTCTCTTTCCATCAATTTTTCCTTGTATGAGGATTTTTTCTAATACGTTTCCAAAAAATTTAAATGTCTGTCGTACCAGCGTAAGGAAGGAACGCTGCATCGGTTCTACGGACGGTTGTTTTAAAATTGAATCATTGGTTCTATAATCTATCCATGGTATTTTCTCAGCCTATAGCAGGTCATATCAAAGGGCGGAATTTTTTTTGGCGCGATGCGACTGTTGTATTCCAACACTCTGTCTCATAGTGAAATATTGAGTGTACCAGCGTTTGTATTAATCTCTTTTCCACTTGGCACGTGTTATCTTATGATCCTTCCGTATCTTCGTGAGTCTGACCAAAGCGTGTTTTGCCACTCCCATTCTTCTTCCATTATCAGTTACACAAGTTCCAGTTGCAAATTCTGCGAAATACTTAGGAATGCATCTGGACACAAAATTAACTTGGAGAACCCATACGGATCATAAAGCTGTCCAAATAAGAGAAAAAATACGCCAAATGTACTGGCTCGTTGGACGGCACTCTAAAATGAAGCTGGAGAATAAATTGTTAATATATAACACCATCATAAGTCCTATATGGAAATATGGGATACAAATATGGGGATGTACTAAACCATCGAATCGTAAAATAATCCAGACAGCTCAGAATGAGTTTTTTCGACTGATTACCAATGCTCGCTGGTTTCAACGAAGTGATGCACTCCATACAGATTTACAGATCAAATGGGCCAACGAAATAATACAGGATTATGCTGACCAACACCGCAGAAGACTTCATCATCATCATCCGAATCCGGAGGCCTCGGCACTTTTGTCCACAGATCGTGACTTAAGAAGGCTTAAACGTTTCAAACCTACCGACTTGGTTGTTACTAAGTAATATACGTAACGGAGCTTAACCATTGGGTTAAATCTCTGCACATGTTGAATAATCATGATTGCTGCTTACTTAAAGTAAAGTTTAAGATTGCAGAAAGGCTAGAGTAGCTTTCCTTTCTTAGAGCTACATGGAAAAAAAAAAGTTATATAAATATCAAGATAAATTGTTCCCGATTTCTGTCGGTTATTAAGGCCAATTATTCTCGCATCCTGTATACCACCATTGCGGCAATTATAACCATATCACCGTTATAGCGTACAATTATTTACTTTTTTTTATCATCGATTTTAACCCTGTTTTCGATAGTCTGACGCATGAATCGTTCGCCATAAATGTTAAATAATATAATAGGAATACACCCCTGTCTAACTCCCACCGGTGTCAAAAAGATATTTCATTTTCTCTATTCTAACACGAACAGTATTACTGGCGTATAAGTTTTTAATCGATGCAATTAAATATCAGTTCGTGAGACAACTTTCCTGAGGAGCATAAAATCAACCATAGAACCTTGGTGGCTTCCAGATGGCACAAGCAGAAAAGAATATGGTACCCTAAACCGTCTACGTGTGGGTCATACAGCCGTATCACATAGTTATCCATATACCAAAAGCCCTCCACCAATAAACTGCCCCCTATGCGGACATATAACAGAACCAACAGTCACACACTTTATCTACAACTGCCAAACACTACACAAGTTAAAACACAAAATTCAGGGCCCGATACACAAAATACTCTCAAACAACCCTCAATCAATAGATAGAATTCTGACTTTTGCCCGAGAAAGCGGACTCCTAGCATACATATAAACTAGACACATGTCTCCTTGTGCTGTAATAACCCTAATAGTTACAAAAGGCAGATGGAGATTTACATAATGTTTAAAAGAATATATATATATATATATATATATATATATATATATCAGTTCGTATAATCCTGCAGTGACTTCAACGTCAATCTGGTAGATTATACGTATGAACGAAAACTATTTTTGCTGCAACTAGTTTCAAACGACGACGCGTTAAATAAAAAGTAAATAAATACTTACCTCGGAACCAGCGCTTAACCTGGAATGAAATAATTTTGGTTTACATACACACGCGCACACGCGGTATTAGATTAATTTTCACCGAACTATCCAATCAGATAAGCTATTGCTGATCATTAGAGCGATGTAGACGAATAATAATTTCATTTCTACACGGCAACGCTAATACATTTCTTTTCTATATCTGAAAAACAAATTTTTGTAAATTAATTTGAATTGCATTTCGCTATAACACAAAACTTCCGATCTCATTAGTTTTGTGACCTATCATTAAAAGAAATTTACTCGCATTAATTTCTAACCGGTGTATTTTTTTCCTTTTTTTTTTAAAAAGAATAAATAAATAAATTATGGACACGTATACATATATTAAGGATAATTTTAAACAGATCTCACTAGAACACAACACTTTAGATGTCAACCGGTTATTTCAATGTCTTTCAGCGAAAAAGTTTTATATCTATTTTAAATAGACACCATCATCGTTAAGTTCCGTCTCCGTATCGGAGGTAGACAACTACTTACCTATACATATTTTTTGTACCATGTAAGTAGCGTACAAGTCAGTCATAATATGGCGTTAACGTAGACACACACACCCCCGGGTGAACTGATTGTAATCGTTTTGTTGTCACGGCACAATGCAGCCCCGCGTTTTTATAGTATACTATATTATTACTAGCGCGCATACGGTATTGTGCGTGGTGGTTTGCCATTGTCTTCCGCACGATAATAATATTCGGATATCTAATGATAATTTTTATGTCACCGATCGTATTCGAACTCGGTACCCTCCGGCAGCCGCATTCACACAACGCAACGAGAAAAACCTATTCTGCCACGTCAAGTGTGTCTACTTCAAGAGGACTTTGGTTGCAAAACGATTAGCAGTCGCCAATATAGTCCTATGTAAACTCTGCACACATATAGTATCATTACGCGCAAAATCCCCGTATAATGCTGTATAATACGCTTTTCCGATGCCTTCTTCAGGTTGCATCGAGCGTGCAACCATCAACCGTTGTAACTAGCCATTTCAAAGCATTTTTTAAAGGATTTTAAACTTTTTTTTTTATAATATATTCTACGAAAAATATATCATTTAAAAATTTACTTATTTCGTTTAATCTCTATAAAATAATTAGTACTTTTAACTAGATTTAATTACATCATCAATTTTTATGCTGTTCTGGATATTTCTGGACGTTACAACCACGCAATCTTTATCTACAAAAGCCTGCTACTGATTTCAGTCTATCTAAAACTGAAACTATACCGTTTACCAGAAGCAGACTTTCATTACTCGATAATTTAATCGTTAACAACGTCGTTATTCAACGGACTAGCCAAATAGATTACACGAGTTTAGTGTTCGACAAACGACTAACTTTCAATAAGCACGTCGAGCTCATAGGTGTGTAAAAACTAACAAAATTACGTCAGTATTGTATCCACTTCTAAACAAGTAAATCACATCTCAGCGCAGGCAATGGATAAACGTATACGTACACAAACTTAATCTATTCACGTAAACAGATAATAGAGTATATTCGTATACGTGTGTGCGTGTGTGCTTGCATGTATGTAATATGATAATATTTTACATTTGGTAAAAATACTACGTGTTTTATAAAATGTGTATTAAGCATTTCTCACCGTACTCTACGTCTGTTAATGTACTTATACACGTAGTAAATAGCAAATAATCATTATTATATTGCGGTGATGCTATGCGAATAAAGAAAATCTAGAAGATTACATATAGGACGGTGTTTAATAATAGACCGATTATATATCGATGTAGAATATTCCTTAATATCGTCCACCGGAGCTTCTTATGTTTGTAGCGAGATAATTTGACGATTGTAGGCGTACTTTAGGACGTTTTAAACGGTTTTCCAATAATTAACGAACGCGATATGTTGGAAAAGAAATATATTTTCGATGTAAGAAAATAATAATGATGGTTACGTATCCTATCATTAAAAATAATCACCGAAGAACGTATAAGTATAAACAAAACTACATATATCACTTTTTCGTAGATCTAGAGAAAGCTTTCGATAATGTAAATTAGATACCACGAAAAGATAGGAATACTACGAAAAGATGGATCATTGAAACCCTATACAAACAGCTGACATCGCTAATCAAATGTGGGAGGAACATAACATTAAAAAGGAATTACGACAAGGATGTTCTTTGGCTCTTATTTAACGTTCATATCGAATAAATGAAGTTAAATAAAATATTAAATTTGGTATTACAAAATACAAGGGTAAACATAATAACAACATTCGTCAACGATATGGCGGAAAGTGAAAAAAAGGCTGAAAGTAAGGAAAATGAGCGTATTGAAATACACATACAAAAATGGAATTGAACACAAAAATCACGGTATACAGTAAATTTTAATATTTACCTGGAAGGCCCTCCACCTTCCCCGAGCCGGTGTTCCTAAACGCCGGGACAAGTCCCGTTAAGTTTATACCACCGACCCGTTCCTTCCAGAGACCGTCAAGACGGCTTCCAGCCCGATGTATTCGGTGGCGCGACTGAGGTATCGCGGCAGCCGTCACCGTCTAACTCTTTACCTACCGGCATGTTCCCCGGGTCCGAAGTCCGGGCCGGTAAAAACGATTACAATCGTTTAGTGAAACTCGAGAGACCGAGCTACTGTCCCCCAACGAGAAGCGCAAGCGCGACTCGTCAGGTACTAGACGAGTTCATCTCGGGTATCGAGTTTGCGGCCCCATAGGGCTGTACAGCGCAAACTTCGTTTCCGCTTTCTAGCGCTATTCTATAAAGAATGCGCACAAGCTGTTGGCCGGTAGACCAGGTAGACTTCTGACGGAAGAAATCTGTCCAGCTCTCGGCCGGCACGCCCATAATTTGACGATATCGACCGAATGCATTTTCCCTGGCCGAAGTTGCTCGACGGCAAGTTCCTCTAGGCACATCTGTTAGTGCGTTCAACAAGTGGGCGACCGTGCACGCACCGGCACCGTACACGCACTGCCGAGGCGTTTCCCACAGGGAGAAACGTTGCTCGTAGCACGCGAACGGGCTGTGCCGCGTACCGAAACATGTCAGCGCCCGGAAGGGCACAAACCATTCGCATGTTTTCCGATCGACCACATTAGGCAGTAAGGACTTGGCGGCACCGTCATATTCCACCCAAGCCCTTTGCCATCTCGCGAGAGCGACGTCGTATACTTTATTACGCAGGGACCTGCTTATTTTGCGGCCCTTTGTAAAGACGCCAGCGCTAGCAAACTCAGCGTGCATGCGTTTACTTATTATCGACGCGCACACCAAGCTACTAATTGCTCTCGATCCACGAGCCGTTATCCTATCCCGATCGTCAAGGGTTATACTCATACTCGCCGACGATAAATCATCGAGCGCGCAGAATACATCCCTCCCCCAGGTAACCCGAGCATCGTACCTTAATGCGAACATTACAGCGCGACAGTATACTTCTAGCTCTAGCGGGAGTACTCCCGCCAGGGCGATCAAAGCAACCGTCGGGGCTGTTCGGTACGCTCGAGTCATTGCGATAAGGGCTGGCCTTTGTGCGCTTCGTATAAGGTCAACTAGCTTGACATTAGTGACCCTATGAACCCATACCGATGCACCATATGTAACAATCGGTATAACTATCGCTTTGTACAAAAGCTTCGCCGGAGCGTGCGGGATCCCCCACTCAGCCCGTGCTACTCGGGCTATTCCGTGGTACGCCGATACTGCTTTCGCAACAACGTCCCGTAAGTGACCCGAGAAGCTTCCGCTAGAATCTAGGTGACTCCCAGGTACTTCGTAGACGTTGCCCAGCATAATGGTTTGTTCCCTAATCTTACTGCCGGTTGACGTTCTAATTTCCCTTTAAGGGTCATATACGTCGTTTTCCCGGCAGAAAAGACCATGCCTGAGTGGTCGGCCCACGTTGATAAAATCGCCGTGACCTCCCGACTCAGTAGCTCCAAACGCTTCCGACTATCACCGGCAACGAGTACGGCTACGTCATCAGCGTATGCTATCACTTTTGTCTCCTCAGGCCAATTGGATTTGAGGAGCGGGTTAATGAAAACTCGCCAAAGGATGGGTCCTACAACGCTTCCTTGGGGGCAGCCCTGAGTTAAGGTCTTCTCTACCGAAGTTGTGGAAGCCTTAAGGACCGCAGTTCTTCCCTGGAAGTAGTCTTCCAGCATTTCAATTAAATAACTGGAGACTTCCGCCGCGTGTAGCTCACCGAGAACTTTCATCCAAGACATCCGGTCAAAAGCGCCCGTGATATCGAGAAAGATTCCCACTACATACTTCTCACGCCGGGACTGTACCCACCCAAGCAAGGACATAATCGCGGACTCAGAAGAGACACCGCGAGTATATCCAAACTGGGCAGGCGACAGCCATGAACGATCGAATAACTCTTGTTCTAATCGAGACACAGTATCCTCTCGAACAACTTTCCGACGCAAGAAAGTAGGCTAATCGGTCTGTAGGAGGTCGGCAACGAAGGATCTTTCCCGGGCGACTTTAGTAATTGGTACTATTATCGCCCGCTTCCAAGCCATCGGCACCGTCCTCTCATCCAGACACGCCTGAAACAGGCACGTGAGAATGCGGGGTTCTTGAAAGTGGACAGCTTTCAAGACCTCGGGGGAATCCCGTCAATTCCGCAAGCCTTCCTGTTTTTCATCTTGGCAAGACAACAGGAGACCTCTTCCACAGTGACTTCGGCGGCCCGGACACTCGCGGGAGAGCCCAGGCCACTCACAAGATCAGTTGCGATCGGACAACAACTCGGAGCTGCCTCGCCGCTAGCACCCCGCCCGCCCGGACCTGTCCCCGAAACGTTTCCCGCAAACCTCCCGTTGAGCAGCGGGCGAAAGCGGCGCCAAAAGCGCCCGCTAAGCCCAAAGCGAGGGAGGTGGCAGCAGCTGTCGACTTGTGTCGGTCCTGTGTTCCTGGGCCGTCTACAAAGTCGGGAGTGCCGGAGGAGAAGGCGGCCTGGAAGGCCGTGGAGGGGAGGAAAAAGAAAAGCGGAAAGGGTGGCAAGAAGGCCAGTACCCTCGCTACTCCCCAGAAAAAGACCCCAAGTTTAAGCCCAGTGCCGCCAAATCAACTGGCCGAGGCTACCGCTGCTGCTAAGGTCAGCACAGCGAAGGGGGCAAAAGGGACCTGGGCCGAGGTGGTGGCTCGGAAGCCCAAGAGTTCCTGTAAGGAACATAGGGGTTCGGATAACCGGAAGATTAATATATCAACGGAAGTCCGGACATGTCTAGGCCCTGTGCCGGTGGTAAAGGCTAAGTGGGCTTTGCCCGACATAGTCATAACCAGCCGGGAAAAATCACAGGTGGTTGATGAGAAGGCCCTTCGGATCTTTTTAGATCCGGTGAGGGGCCGACTTCGCATTAAGAATATGTACAGGCGCGGTAAGGCGGTGCATCTTGCCGTGGAGGATTTGCAAACGCGCGAGAAGATCTTGAAGAATCCCAAATGGGAGGAATCAGCCTTCCGCGCGTCGGTAAATACCCCCGCCCTCCCACTGGTCCAAATATTAAGGACGCCAAAGTGGGAGGCTGCCGAGATAGTTCAGGCGTTAGTGCAACAGAACGATCTGGAAGTCGGGGAAGGAGAAATCCAACCCCGCTTCCAGAGAACGCTGTACGGTGGAACGGGTAGCCTCGTGCTCGCTGTGACGCCGGGTGTGCGCGAAAAGCTGTTAAAGGCTGGCCGCGTGTACCTCGGTTTTCACACTTGCAGGGTGGTTGACCACGTGAAGCCGACACAGTGCTTCAAATGTTTTGGGTACGGCCATATCTCGGGCAAGTGCAGGGCTACAGAGCCCCTGTGTCCGAAATGCGGCAAGGCGGGCCATAAGCCCGACCGTTGTCCTGCGAAGTCGCCGGCATGCATAAACTGCAAGAAGTCCGGCATGAGGGCCGTCGGTCACAGGGCCGACGATAAAAACTGCACGTGTTTCCGTCGGGAAATTCTAAGGCTGATCAAGAAAACTGATTACAGCCTTAGTCCGACCGGTTAAGTTCCTACAGGTTAATCTCGGACGCAGTCGTACGGCTGCGGACGAGATTGCTGTCTACATGCGCGACTGGGGTGTTCATATCGCTCTCTTACAGGAGCCCTATGTTCATCCCGGGGGCCTAATCGGGTGTATCCCCTCGGATATTCGGTACATATCTAATCCGGGGCCTTGGGCGGCGATTCTTGTTGCGGATCGCTCCTGTGACATTCTTCGACTTGGTTCGTTATCAGATGAGTACTTGGCGGTGTGTCAGCTGCGATTTAAAAATGGTCGCGTGCTGTACGCCGTCAGTGCTTATTTTCAGTTCTCGGACCCGGTTGAGGGGCATCTCAGGCGGTTAGAACGTGTTCTAGCCGTCCTAGGTAATGCCCCGATTGTCATAGGAGTCGACCTCAATGCGAGGTCGTCGCTTTGGGGCTCGGGCGATACGAATTCCAGGGGTCGCCTCGTTGAAAGCTTCGTGGCCGCGCACAGCCTGTTCCCTTTGAACACGGCAGGTTGTGCACCGACGTTCTCCAGTGCGTCCGGTCAATCCGTCATTGACGCGACTTTTGTAAGCCGTTCATTGATTCGGGAAGCGTGGGATTGGAGGGTGCATTCGTTCGACGTGTTTCACGATCATGCCCCGATTATGTTTAACTTGTTTAGCGGTGGTCGGGGCACAGTTTGTGGGCTGGAGGATAGGGTGTTGCGCTCTGATGGGGACTTTGCCAAGTTTAAGGAAAACTTGGCTGGCTTAGCCCGAGAGCTGTACGTTGGTGACACACCCGACCTTATGGTCGAAGAGTTCCAGCGGGCAGTCTTTATCCCCTTAAAGAACCCCGTTCCGCCAATTCGCAGACAGCCCTGGTGGACTCAGGCTGTTTCGCAAACTTTGAAGGCGGTTAGGAGGCTACGTCGGCGGGCCCAAAGAACTCGTCAGGTGGAAGCGTTCCGCGCCTACAAGATGGCCAAACGGGCATTGGATCGCGAGATCCGAAGAGCAAAACTTCGATCTTGGAAAGCGTTCGTCGGACCTGCCAATTGGCAGGATCCGTTCGGCGCCGCAAGTCGGGTTTTGCGCGGCAAAAACATCCGCCGCAAGGTCTATAATGCCCTGCTGGATGACAGTGGGTCGGAGATAATGACGATCGAGGAGAATCTTACTCGCCTGCTGCATTCGCTCGTTCCGGACTGTCCACCTGATGTTTCAGGGACAGGTCTGGGCGGGCGGGATGTTAGCGGCGAGGTAGCTCCGAGTTGTTGTCCGATCGCGACTGATCTTGTGAGTGGCCTGGGCTCTCCCGCGAGCGTCCGGGCTGCCGAAGTCACTGCGGAAGAGGTCTCCTATAGTCTGACAAAGATGAAAAATAGGAAGGCTTGCGGAATTGACGGGATTCCCCCCGAGGTCTTGAAAGCTGTCCACTTTCAAGAACCCCGCATTCTCACGTGCCTGTTTCAGGCGTGTCTAGTTGGGAGGACGGTGCCGATGGCTTGGAAGCGGGCAATAATAGTGCCAATACTAAAGTCGCCCGGGAAAGATCCCTCGTTGCCGGCCTCCTACAGACCGATTAGCCTACTTTCTTGCATCAGAAAATTGTTCGAAAGGATACTAGTGTCTCGATTAGAGCAAGAGTTGTCCGATCGTTCATGGCTGTCGCCTGCCCAGTTTGGGTATACTTGCGGTGTCTCTGCTGAGTCCGCGGTTATGTCCTTGCTTGAGTGGGTACAGTCCCGGCGTGAGAAGTATGTAGTGGGAATCTTCCTCGATATCACGGGCGCTTTTGACCGGATGTCCTGGATGAAAGTTCTCGGTGAGCTACACGCGGCCCAAGTCTCCAGTTATTTAATTGAAATGCTGGAAGACTACTTCCGGGGGAGAACTGCGGTCCTTAAGGCTTCCACAATTTCAGTTGAGAAGACCTTAACTCAGGGCTGCCCCCAGGGAAGCGTCGTAGGACCCATCCTTTGGTGAGTTTTTATTAACCCGCTCCTTAAAGCCAATTGGCCTAAGGAGACAAAAGTGATAGCATACGCTGACGACGTAGCCGTACTTGTTGCTGGTGACAGTCGAAAGCGTTTGGAGCTACTGAGTAGGGAGGTCACGGCGATTTTATCGACGTGGGCTGACCGCTCAGGCATGGTCTTTTCTGCCGGCAAAACGACGTATATGACCCTTAAAGGGAAATTAGAACGTCAGCCGGCAGTAAGATTAGGGAATAAACCTTTACGCTGGGTAACGTCCACGAAGTACCTGGGAGTGACGCTAGACTCTAGCGGAAGCTTCTCGGGTCACTTACGGGACGTTGTCGCGAAAGCAATATCGGCGTACCACGGAATAGCCCGAGTAGCACGGGCTGAGTGGGGGATCCCGCACGCTCCGGCGAAGCTTTTGTACAAAGCGATAGTTATACCGATTGTCACATATGGTGCATCGGTATGGGTTCATAGGGTCACTAATGTTAAGCTAGTTGACCTCGTACGAAGCGCACAAAGGCCAGCCCTTATCGCAATGACTCGAGCGTACCGAACAGCCCCGACGGTTGCTTTGATTGCCCTGGCGGGAGTACTCCCGCTAGAGCTAGAAGTATACTGTCGCGCTGTGATGTTCGCATTAAGGTACAATGCTCGGGTTACCTGGGAGAGGGAAGTATTCTGCGCGCTCGATGATTCATCATCGGCGAGTATGGATATAACCCTTGACGATCAGGGTAGGATAACGGTTCGCGGACAGAGAGCTATTAGTAGCTTGGTGTGCGCGTCGATAATAAGTAAACGCATGCACGCTGAGTTTGCTAGCGAAGGCGTCTTTACAAAGGGCCGCAAAATAAGCAGGTCCCTGCGTAACAAAGTATATGACGTCGCTCTCATGAGATGGCAAAGGGCTTGGATGGAATACGACGGTGCCGTCAAGTCCTTACTGCCTGAGGTGGTCGACCGGAAAACATGCGAATGGTTTGTGCCCTTCCGGGCGCTAACATGTTTCGGTACGCGGCACGGCCCGTTTGCGTGCTACGAGGAACGTTTCTCCTTGCGTGAAACACCTCGGCAGTGCGTGTGCGGTGCCGGTGCGTGCACGGTCGCCCACTTGTTGAACGCACAAACAGATGTGCCTAGAGGAACTTGCCGTCGAGCAACTTCGGCCAGGGAGAATGCATTCGGTCGGTATCGTCAAATTATGGGCGTGCCGGCCGAGAGCTGGACAGATTTCTTCCGTCAGAAATCTACCTGGTCCACCGGCCAACAGCTTGTGCGCATTCTTTATAGAATAGCGCTAGAAAGCGGAAACGAAGTATGCGCTGTACAGCCCTATGGGGCCGCTAACTCGACACCCGAGATGAACTCGTCCAGTACCTGACAAGTCGCGCGTGCGCTTCTTAGTTGGGGGACAGTAGCTCGGTCTCTCGAGTTCCACTGAACGATGGTAATCGTTTTTACCGGCCCGGACTTCGGACCCGGGGAACATGCCGGTAGGTGAAGAGTTGGATGGTGACAGCTGCCGCGATACCTCAGTCGCGCCACCGAATACATCGGGCTGGAAGCTGTCTTGACGGTCTCTGGAAGGAACGGGTCGGTGGTATAAACTTAACGGGACTTGTCCCGGCGTTGAGGAACACCAGCTCGGGGAAGGTGGAGGGCCTTCCAGGTAAATATTAAAATTTACTGTCCCCAAAACATCAGGAGGACAGTCCGGAAAGAGCGAATGCAGCAGGCGAGTTAAATTCTCCTCGATCGTCATTATTTCCGACCCACTGTCATCCAGCAGGGCATTAAAGACCTTGCGGCGGAGATTTTTGCCGCGCAAAACCCGACTCGCGGCGCCGAACGGATCCCCCTAATTGGCAGGTCCAACGAACGCTTTCCAAGATCGGAGTTTTGCTCTTCGGATCTCACAATCCAATGCCCGTTTGGACATCTTGTAGGCGCGGAACGCTTCCGCCTGACGAGTTCTTTGGGCCCGCCGGCGTAGCCTCCTAACCGCCTTCAAAGTTTGTGAAACAGCCTGAGTCCACCAGGGCTGTCTGCGAATCGACGGGACGGGGTTCTTTAAGGGGATACTCCCTTTAGCCGCCCTAAAGACTGCCCGCTGGAACTCCTCGACCATAAGATCGGGTGTGTCACCAACGAACAGCTCTCGGGCTAAGCCAGCCAAATTTTCCTTAAACTTGGCAAAGTCCCCATCAGAGCGCAACACCCTATCCTCCGGCCCACGAACCGTGTCCCGACTACCGCTAAACAAGTTAAAAGTAATTGGGGCGTGATCATGAAACACGTCGAACGAATGCACCCTCCAATCCCACGCTTCCCGAATCAACGAACGGCTTACAAAAGTCGCGTCAATGACGGATTGACCAGACGCACTGGAGAACGTCAGTGCACAACCTGCCGTGTTCAAAGGGAACAGGTTGTGCGCGGCCACGAAGCTTTCTACGAGGCGACCCCTGGCATTCGTATCGCCCAAGCCCCAAAGCGACGACCTCGCATTGAGATCGACTCCTATGACAATCAGGGCATTACCTAGGACGGCTAGAACACGTTCCAACCACCTAAGATGCCCCTCAACCGGGTCCGAAAACCGAAAATAAGCGCTGACGGCGTACAACATACGATCATTTTTGAATCGAAGCTGACACACCGCCAAGTACTCATCCGATAGCGAACCAAGTCAGAGAACGTCACAGGAGCGATCCGCAACAAGAATCGCCACCCAAGGACCCGGGTTAGATATATATCGAATATCCGAGGGGATACACCCGATAAGGCCCCCGGGATGAACATAGGGCTCCTGTAAGAGAGCGATATGAACACCCCGGTCGCGCATGTAGACAGCAACCTCGTCCGCAGCCGTACGACTGCGTCCGAGATTAACCTGCAAGAACTTAACCGGTCGGACTAAGGCTGTAATCAGTTTTCTTGATCGGCCTTAGAATTTCCCGACGGATGAAATAGTAAAGTATCAAAAATCAATTCAGTAAAAATAACGGAAACCAAAGAATTCCCATACCTGGGAAGTATTGCCACACAGGATAGAAGCAGTAATAGGGACGTAAGAGCGAGATTAATGCAGGCAAAGAGACAGCATTTAAAGATCGATGTTTAATATACAACAGGAGAAGATTCGTGGAATGTTTCGTCTATAGCGAAACGTGGACATTGACAACTGCAGACAAACAAAATCTCAATACAATCGAAATGTAGTGCCTAACTAAGAACAATGCTGAAAACCAGGCGGAGAGGCGCTACAGAGAGATCAATCAGACGATTGCTACGTATAGTTGCTGCAAAAAAAAAATATGTATATATATAGATTGATCGGGCATGTATTAAGGCACGACTCTCTCGCGAAAACAATAATAAAAGGAGAAATGTACGAAAGGAACCCAATAGGAAGATCTAGCAGAAGATATACGTCGCAAATTATAGAAGGACACGGCGTGGGGCAGCTACTAGGAATTGAAGAGACTGACAGAAATGAGAAAAGAATGACGTGATGCTGCAAATCAATGTTAATGATGATGAAATAAATTAATCCCTTTTGAAGAGACAGGAATGAGGGTAAAAGAAACTCAAAAAAATAGAAAATTTCTGGGAGCAGAATTTCTAAATCTTTCGAGAAAAGACCTAAACTGGATGTAACCATAATGTGAAAATACGTCCAAGTAAGAATCAGAATTATTGCAAAGAAAAAAAAAGGTGTAAAAAAAGGGTTCTGAAGGACGACAGGCAAGATATCGCGAATTACGTTGTTTATTTAGGCGTAGAGTGAACACAAATAATGATATTAATAGCGATGTGTTTTTTTTTTTTAAGAACAGATCCCTTTTCTCGTTTTCAGGATAACGGCGGTTTTATCCGTCGGTAGATACGACCCTTCACATTTCACGTTAAATGTTAGTCTTAAGTAATAACAAAAATTTGCATCACGCTCCCATATTGATTCTACGTGTATGTATGCGTGGTTATATATATATATGTATATATATATATATTTTTTTTTAAAATAAAAAAACGTATATTTGAATAAATTTTTACAAATTACACAGTCATATTAATGCACATACATGCAAATAAATAACATGTATGTAACACTATTTCCACACACACACACACACATACAACGTATATAAACTGACGCACATTATAAAATCATCTACATATATTAAGATTAAAAATTACACGCGTATAATTATATTTTACTTCATCCGGTCAAGCTTTCGCTTGTCGACAGGTATCAAAGTAATTAATTAATATTTATACACAAATGTACATGTACGTACACATATACACACATACACATATATATCTATACATATACATACAAATACAACTATATAGATAATTGTTTTTTGCTTACTGAATATAGTATTCCACTCATTCTAAAAACTCATTTATACGTCTCGCTCATTTTCTAGACATTTACACCATCATTTTTACCTATTGCCTGCAGTAGTCCCCTGATATCCGAGTTGTCTATCCCTTTTCCTCGCCATTTTTCGTTCTATATCTTTTTTTTTAATTGCATATGGTCCGTTTTGTACATATATTATTGTTGAGTGAGATGTATCTAATCCATATGTTGTTTTCCTTTAATTAGAGTGCGCGTGTTTCAGTTGCGCGCGTACTATCCTTAAGAATCTGTATGGGACGTGCAACCGACGGACGAGGTGTTCATGTTTATTACCGAAATATACATTAGCACCTTTATCGTACGCTCGAATTAAATATTCCGGTACTTATAATAAATAAAAACATCGATTTTTTTCTTAAACCTAATTGCACTAAATTAATTGAATAGAAATAACTTACTTTTACCACCTATATGATATGCTTCAGAACAAAACTCAAATTAAGACCCCGTCCTATCGCTATTTGTAATTGTCATATATATATATATATATATATATATATATATATATATATATATATATATATTTATATATATAAGACAGTAATTCCGCGGCTAAAGCTTGTACACCTCACTTTTCTATCTACAATTTCTCGTCACTGTTATTTATTTTATCCATTGCTCCACTGTGTTTCTATTTTCTCTTAACTCGAGCATTCACTTCTCTTTTATCTCAGTACTTTTTCTTCAATGATCTCTCGCAGTATTTTATTATCTCGTATGTTTTCAACTTTGCATTATAATGTTTACTAACACTACTACTATAAGTAATAATAATAATAATGATAATAATGATAATAATAATAATAATAATAATAATAATAATAATAAAATTAGAAAGAAAAAAACAATTCAATCAAGCGCTTCGCTACACAATATATTGTCTCCTAAGACGAGGACAGACGTACTTAATATGATAAGAAACGTAGACTGTGGTTTGTATAGAAATGAGAATTAGAAAACCATTTGAAGTAGCTTTAAAGAAATTAAATTAGAGAAACAAAAAAAAAAAAAAAAAAACGTTAAAAAAGTATTTAACGGTAAACAGCTGTGGAAACCAAAAAAAAAAAGAAAAAAAATAAGATGACGGTCGTGAACCAAACTTTCATCAATTCCTCGTCTGTTTGTAGGTGTGCATAGAGTTGACATGTGTGATGTGTTACGGAAACGGTGACCGAGCGTTACATTCTTGGTCCATTCCAGTGCTCGATCAAATTAACACTATAATCCACCATACTTGCCGAATTAGTAAATTATACATCCGAAAAAGACGCGCGTGTAAAAGACAAGTTGTTTGTAAGAATGTTGATTTGTTTACCTAAAAGACCGTATTTATTTTCAAAGAAGTAGATCCGCTGCAATTATTTGATGATTATTATTGTTCGTAAAAATTGTCCGCTTTTTAGAGACATTCTCCTTGCAATGAAGTCATTTTTAAAAATATTTGGTATAGCTTATTTTACTTTTCATACTTAAATAATAAAAAGTTATATCATTCGATTAGCCGAAGATATGATAAGCATAACCAGAATTCGTCATAGGTAAATTCGAAGATACGTCACGAACAGCTTATACAAATATCGGTGAAATAATCACTAGATTAAAAATTAAAGATGTAAGATAGGTGTGTATATATATATATAATATGTCTATATATATATATATATATATATATATATATATATATATATAATGTATAATTAATTACTTTTCGAATATCTTCCAATTAATGTTTAAATTCAAATTTAAAGAAGGCGATAACGTGTTTACAAAAGATGTTAAATTATATTTCAACGTATTCTCATCGATAAAGTCGATATAAAATTCATTTATTTTCGGTATTTCCCCCCCCCCCGTTTTATTTTATTCAACTCAAACGATTATATCCAGTTTTTACGTTACACACATATCATAACATATAGACATATCTGGTTCGAAGTTAATAGTTATTCTATAACTAAAATTAAAATAACCACAGTTACAGAAAAGATAATTTTTACATCGCATTTTTTTTTATGATGATTATATTTTATTTTATATAACCGTTTCGAGTGTTCGGTTTTTTTTTTCGTATACTTCTGAAAGTATAAGCTATAACATTCCTACACTTACACTCTTCCGCTTTTATTCGCACTCTATATTATATATATATATATATATATGTGCGTGTTATATATTAAAATTGATAATCACGTGTCTGATCACATAAAATATTTATGCTTCATTATAGATAATACGTTAAAATATATTAAACATATACAATATATAAATAATAAATTCAACGAATATTATCATATCTTTAAAACACTCGGAGGTAAATTAAGGGGACTAAACTATAAGTCTAAGGTAATTTTAGTACAGTCGCTATATATACATATTGCGCTGGTGTCTACGTCAAGTATTTAAATAAATAACAAATATACAATGTAATTTCGCAATTGTCGTAAATTTCTAATTGATTTAACTTCTTCGTATATTACTATTTTTAACATAACTCTATAAACAACGGATCTTACCTATTGATCTTTATATTTTAAAAAAAAAAAAAGATCCGTTAATAATGCTGAAAAAAAAAATAATGATATCATAAGTAAAATAGTTCTAATAGAAATTTTAAATGAATTTAATGTAAGATACGATATATTAATAAAAAAATAAATTAATAAATAATTTCCTAACGTAACAAATTGTTTTAAAAATAAAAAGATTACAGCAAATTACTACGTGACTCGCATACTTTCTGGTCACGGTTCTATCGGATATTATTTAAATAAATTATATATAATAGAAGATAATAAATTTTGGAATTTTCAAGAATAATGAAACAGAAAATGTTCAACATATAAATATATAAATGTAAAAAATATGATCATTTACGGTAGTTGTATAGAATTGACAGTGGACTTAAATTGAAATTATTTTATCCAAATTCCGATTTTTATCTCGGAATTATATCTAAAATTAAGCGTATATATAAATAATCGACACCGGTAACCATAAGCTGAAATTTGCGGGCTACTACATTTCTCTTTCATTCTTTTGTAATATTATATTAAATAGAATATTTTATACATACATACATATATATATACATACACATATATTTACATACAAGCATATGTAGTTACTATCGAAAACATTCGTAAGGCTTCGGCATTATTACACGGCTTTAATTAAATATTCCGGCGACGACGATATAGCCGATCGACAAACAAGACGCCATTTTAAGTAAAGGTTTAAAATGAATTTCAACGGCTTCTACTGCAATATCGATCAATTCGATAGAATGGTGGTAAGTTGCATTTTAATTACCCCTAGATGTCTGCTACTAGAATTATTAGACGATCAGAATGAGTAATACAATAAGTTAGTAATATTAGGCTTTAGACAAAGTAATTCGATATCGGAAATAACGAGTCTAAAGGTATAAGAATAAAAAAAAAAAACAACATGGAACAATTTCTGAAAATTTTTTAAAACGAACATGAACATTATTTAAACATGTATATACGTTATACATACATACATATATATATATATATATATATCATAATGTTGCATGTTTTTGACAAAAGATAGCATAAAATAACTTTAAATCAAATCGAAACATATTTGCCTTTTCCCGGCTGAGTCTATTATTTCATACAATTATCGTTTCCCAAATTTTGTTGTTATCATTTCCATCCTTCTTCGTCTTACTGACGGTTTTCTTTTAATTTCGCCCTAACAAAAATATTCATCCTTACCGGTTCTCGACTAATGCAAACTTTCTTTTTACTGCTCAGTATATATATATATATATATATATATATATATATATATATATATATATATATATATATATATAATCTACCAACGTCGTTTTTTTGATTCCACACTTTTCTGTGGTATTTTCATATTCGTTATTTTCGCCGTCCGTGATCAAAATTCGTTCGTAACATCCACATTAATGCGTTTAGCCGTTTAATGCTTTCCGCATACGGTGTCCAAATCTCTGATGCGTACTTTATTACAACCAACATTTACGTAACACTGATTTACTCCGATCTTGGTGGCCATTCGTAACTTTCGATCTGTTAGTATACCGTTTATAAATTATGGAACGATCGTTTCGGCCATTGCCAACGAGCGACCACTGTCGTGAATAGCGAATCAAAACACTACTGATTTGATTGTTTCATTTCCTATCTTCATTTTTACTACTTCTTTAGAGATGTTCTTGTAAATTTCATGATTTTCCATACACAATTTCCTTCCTTCCTTATTCGACCGATTTAACGTAATCCGCATTTCACCAGAAGTGTATATATATATATATATATACAGGGGCGATAGTATCCAGAATTAAGATGATCGTTAAACGTCTTACACGAAATTTATTTCGAATTTCTTTATATTTCATTATAATTAATATTACTCATCTCAGCGAGACCGAAAGCGATAATCTCTTATAACATTTCCAACAGAATCTGTTTTGAATTGTTGAATGAAATTAGCTGTCACCAGTTTTTTTAATCATATCTACGGCAGAAACGACGAGTAAAGGTCGGGATAAAGGTAAATAACTAAGAAAATAGCGAAGACGAACGAATGGATTGGGATTTGAATCGTTTATGCGCAGGATGAAGGAGAAAACGAAAAACAAATAAATGGCAAATCTACAAAAAAAAAAACACGCTGTTTTCATTAGTTAATTCGTAAGCGAAAATGACAGGCAGCAAAAAATAAAAGAATAAAAGAATCAGCCGCTCAAAATTCACAAAAGTAGAGTGGCCTATTCATAAATACGAAGACGGACGTCGGACGTGCTAAGCGGTAGCCATAATTTACCATAAAAAAATATATGTATATGTATATATATATATATATATATATATATATATATATATATATATATATATATATATGTATATATATATGTATATATATATATGTATATATATATATAAAATCTGAGCGAATTATTAGGCTCTACAACCATAAACATATATTCAGGTTCCAACAGATTCGTCGCCCCTTTCATAAACAGTTGTTTAGAAAGGTAATAATACCTAGAGCACACAATTAGTGGAAAACAAAGTTCCACGTGCTCATTCAAAAATGAAAAAATAAATATACAAAAACTATAAAAGACTGACGTAGGTTCACTCAAAAATACACGTTACATGAACGTGCTTAATTACGTATACAAAAAACATGTTATATATATATATATATATACATATAATAAAAACACGTGTAAGTGCCTTAGCCACAAAAACAATTTAAATATAAATCAAACTGTAAACATACACGTATAAATAACTACATAGAAGTACATAGACACAAAAATATAAATGTGTACGCATACATGCTCATAGGTGTAATATTACATATATGTATATATATATATATATATATATATATATATATATATATATATATATATATAGTGTGCCATTTTAATATAAAGTACAATTGTCCTTTTGCATACAAGCTCGTATGTACATATATACATCCATCGTGCGGGTGTATGTTTTAAAGGTATTTTTAGCTAATATTGTTTTTTCAATAAGTTTATTATTTATGTATGCCTATGCGCGAGTGATTTGACAATTATTTATTTACCTTACATTATGCGAGTGTTTTATGTATGTACATTGAATACGTATTACGCATAAATTATAAAATTATATACACACCCGTCTGTATGCTAACATTTATATCATTTTTATGCAAGTATATGAGCATAAGAATAAAATTTATAAATACTTACCACGCATTCATTGAAACGTGCATAATTAGAGATATACGCACACGCGCTCTCACGCGAATACTTGCATATCTGTTATACATACATACATATATATATATATATATATATATATGTATATATGTATATATATACTCACGTAGGAAATGAAATATTACCTAGATATTCCTACGTGTAATATGACTTGCTTAATCTCGGAGTGCCGATGATTCGATTTTTAAAACACATCAACTCTCAACCTTTTGTCCAAATTCACTACAAAACGAATTATCATCCGAGTTTTTGTGATTTTTTTTTGTGTGTGTTTACAAAAAGAACAAACTTAAAAAAGAAAGTTCGCCTCGTTAGTAAAGTCTACGCAAAATTTTGTACTAACTACAAGTTTTATTCGGTTTAATGAAGCGTTATCATTGCCTGCAAGAATCGAGAATTATGCTTGGCATCGATTTCTAAGATAAATGCATTCAATTTTAAATTTGTAACGATCCCGAGGGATGACGATACAGCTATGCATCACATAAGAGGCAAGCAGTTAAAACAAAAGTCAAATACAAAATGATAAAAGTACATGAGATAATTTTCATCGGGGTTAATAATTTAAATTCAACGATAATTTAAGTATAGTAATAATATTCGCAAATGTAACGCGCGCATAAAAATTAGCGCACATTATATATAATAGAGATAAATGAATACCGGTTAAATTTCGTAAATTTTAATGATTATTCGCTGAAAAATACGTAGATATGATTTTCATGATTTTCAATCAGGGCAATCATATTTAAATAACCGATGAGATCTGATTTCATCGATAAAATTCTATACAGATAAAGTAAATTTGTGAAAATTTAGACGATTCTTATTTTATAACAATTATACAAACGTTTCTAAATTTCAACCGTATGCTCTAATTATCATGAAGAACTGTGATTTAAACTGTAAATCGAAACGTGAAATAAATTAGAGATAATTCATACAATCTGAAAACGAGTAAAATTGTTCGCAATATTTAGTGCGATAATACTTAACGCAAAAATTGCGTGAAATACATAGGGCGCACCAAACACACACGTTAAATATGCAACTTCGTGCACGTAAAATATATAACACATCCTGTAAATTACACTACCTAGTGCAACGTACTGCAGTACACGAAATATAAAAAAATTAATTGTTTCTTCGTGAATTGTAATGTTTTATTTTTCGCCTGTTCTTAATTTCCGCATTTTCTAGCGTTTTAAATTTTTTTTTTAATCCGAAAAAATTTCACGTTCAGTTTTTCCCAATTTATTTCGCCTAAGTACGAGTAGTCGAAAAGGATTAACTTATTTGTACATCGAAGGTTTCCCAATAAGAACGGGTCGACAAGTTGTGTAAGAGGTATTAACGAAAATATTTTTCACTTCACGATGGCATGGATCCGAATGGTTCAATTTTCAATAAATGTGTCGCGTAGATATTTTAAGCGTTCGTAATTTTGACATTAACCCTAGAACGGTATAGACTTCACGGAGTGTATCGGTAGACGTACGTAACTTTTACGTGTATCATTAGTTTACTTAATTTATTCCTGTTCACGACCTGATTTTTAACTTTGCAAGATTTTATCAAATTTTTAATAAATTTTATTATATATTTACATTTACACTATGTTTATTTTCACCGATGAAATTATTTTCTACCCATTAATTTAGTTTAATCACACCTAAATGTAGGCGAACATGTAAAATACACCCGAAAAAAGAACAAAAGTGAAACTTATATATCTAAGTAATCTTTAACTAAATCAATCCCTGCACTTTTTTCTTATGTTCACCGCATATCGGCGTGCTACATGTACTACAATACGTTGTGGTCATTCTTCTTTTGTTACAATTACAATAAGTGCAACACTTTCTCAGTCCTTGCTGATTACGTAATATGCTAGTACTTAAGTTCGTGTCTTTAGACGCTTCATTTGCAATAAATCATAGCCGTCGTTCGTGTCTGGTTTATTTATCCACAAAACGTAAGCAGTTTACAATAAATTTAAATCTGACTTCAGACAACTCGAAATCTATCTGCAGAGTATGAACAATTAAATAATAATCCACTCGGTAAATAATTACTTTTCAGAGCAGCCGATAATATTATCAATCCGAGTACTCTAATTCTATCCACTTTATATTCTGAAATGTAGCATCACCAGATTTAGCATAATTTTCTCGTTGACGTTCCATCCCTTCGTTTGTATGTAAAATAATTATTCGTATAATCGCGTCGTCAAAAAAAACATTTGGAGCAATCTGCCTGTTCAGCTGCATTGCATGAATAATGTGATGGTTCAGGTCTCATACGAACAATATTTCTACCTGGAATTCTTCTCGCCAAAGATTTAAATTGCATATTCCAGGAAAATTAATTTTTTCTTAACAGTACTGGCTGATCAGCTTGTAATATTTCATAAACCACAGGAACTCCCTCCGCTGATTCGTTTGCTGGCTTTGAAGTCTATTACTTTTTTCTGTGTTGTCTTTGTTTTTTAATTTCTTCTATTAATCTCTCGTTTTCTGTGTCAATGACCTGCGTCATCATCACTTCATCCAAATCGTCAGGCCAAATATTACCATCGTCTGGTTCATAATCGGAATCTAAATCTCTCTCATCACTATCATCATTATCCTGCAACATTGCAGCACAATCATCCTGGCTATCGTCCGAATGCATCGCATTCAACAAAGAAAAGATTTCAACTGGATCTAAATTTTTTCGACTATCCATTGTTCTGTCAGCAAATAAATTTTAGATTAAAAAAAAAAAAAAAAAAAAAAAAAAAAAACACTACGTGAAAGTGATGTAAAATTATGTCTAAAAATAACGAATATAGAAGGAAATTGAATAAAATTATCCCATATATATATATATAAAGTATGCAGATGTTAAACGTAGACATATGTAAATCTGACGTGCATGTGTGTACCTACTTATTAGTAGACGTACGTAAAAATGACGTGTATGAAATAGCGTTTATGGGTAGACATACGTAATAATTACGTGTAGGGTTTCAACGAAATGCAAATAACAGCAACAAAACAGTATAACAGTACTTTTCAAACACAGCGTTTTAACAACAACTAAATCTGTTTGGCATATATGGAAGCATGATAGACTAGCTCTAATAAAGACACTGTTAAAGAAGACGGCGTGGAAAGTACACGTAAAATTTACGTAGTTTACCGTTCTAGGGTTAAGGATAATGGTCAATTGTGACTTTCGTAAGAATACCTCTTGCGGGATCAAATCGTATGATCTTGGTGCACGGTCAATGCACGTCACCTCTACTGCCAGAGTCAAATGTAACTGTTTAAATCGTTCATGTAGAATATCTCTATCGCGGTCTTCGCTGTATGGTATGTAGCGCCATCAAACTCGACTGGATGATTTTGAATTTTTTAATATAATCATAAACAACAGATTAGACTCACGCCAACAAATCTACTACTCGTATTGTAAAATCTTATATATATATATATATATATATATATATATATATATATATAATATATCATGATCACTGACATTTAGAAAAAGTAGAAAAGTATTAATAGCTCAATGAGCTATGGAAAGGAAAATGATCGGGATAACAAGGATGGAAAAAATCGGTAATAAAGTATTACGAGGTAAGTCAAAAACAGAAAATGCTCACCGCGAAATACTGGAAATCAAGTGGAATTGAATTGGACATGTAGTTCGAATGACACAAGCAGATGGGCCAGGAAATGTACCGAATGGTTACCAATCAATAGGAAAAGATTGAGGCAAAGACGAAAAATGAGATGGAAGGGACGATATCGTCAAATACGCAAGTGCAGTCTGAATGCGTAAAGTACTTAATCGGATAGACTGGAAACAGCTAAGAGAAAAATATGTAAACGTTCAATAAATTGGAAGAGGCCAATGCTCGTTCACGGGCTTAATTTCCCGAATACAGTTAAACATATTAATATTAATTATAAACTAGACAAAATATAACACCAATAATCACTAAAAGTTTTTTATTGCGAAGCTTTAGTGATTATTGATGTTATATTTTGTTTAGTTTATAATTAATAAAATCACTACTCTCCAATATATTCAATATTAATGTTAGTTTAACATTAAGAAAAGCTGTACATAATAATATTAGTTTAGCATTAAGAAAGTTATACATATTAATACTAGTTCAGCATTAAGAAAATAATATTTGTAAATTAATGCTGTATAGATGTATATGTATGTTGTGAATACTAGCGTTCTTTTTGTTTTTGTTAGTATTTGTACCTACGCGTTACGCATAATTCGTAAGACTTATGCCTATAATCCGCTCCCCTCCTCCTGTGCGTATTACTACGGTCGGAGAGCAGGGTAATATTTTTAATCAACCTTGTGCGATGGATGGTGCTACTGCCGGCTCCTCCCAAAGTTTTAATAATAACGAAATGGAATATGAAGAAATCCAACCAAAGCAGGTATACACGCTTTTGATGATATCGATACAGATGATTCCGATAGCGTCGACGAATTAAAAATGGTTTACCAGATTTAAATTGGGCCGCTGCTTCGGAACACAACGGAAAAAGTACTCGGAAAAAGAAAAGAATAGTCGTTAACACGGATATTTTGACGAAAAACCGATTTACCACCTCGCAATCGATGCAAGATAACAGCAGCATCAAAGACGAAGTTCATAATGCCATTCATCGTGATAACAATGATGGTAATAATGTACGCTTTCATATCACGAATAATAGACTTAATAATAATAACGATAAAATTAAAATACCGCCGATAATATTTCGTGGTCCGCTTAAAGAATCCCACACTGCGTTCGTAAAATATATTAATAGTAAATTAACAGCCAACATTAAAATTAAAACCAACAGAAATATGTACATACTTTACAGAAATAATATTAACGATTATGACGTATTATTAAGTATTTTTAAAGAAAAAAAAATTGAACATTACACACACACACACCAAAAATAAGGAAGTCCGTTAAAATGGTACTTAAGGACCTACGAAATAATATAACTTTTAAAGAAGTCAAATTTAGCTTAGAAGAAAAAATTAACATAATTAATATTAAACAATTTACTAAAAAAGATATTTAATAAACAATACAATAAAAAACTTACCGATTTATACCGTTATTTTTCCTCCGAATACTAACGTAAACGATATTATTCGAATAAAAGAACTCTGCTATTGTTTAGTGGTTTAGGAAAAATTTAAAAATTCAATTATTCAATGCTACAAGTGTCAATTTCAAAAAAAATGTTTAAAATGTAGTGGACCACATTCTATTAAAAATAGCACCAATGACACCATATTAAAATGTTCAAATTGTAATGGCGATCATTTAGCTAACTCAAAAAGCTGTTTAGTATATATAATCGTGTAATTGATTCTATATCTAACAAAAGATCTGTAGCAAACGTTCGAGAACGAATGAATATAATTAGACCTAATCAGATCTTAAAAAATAGCAATCCTAACAATAATGAAAGTAACACGTATTACTTTTACAGAACACAACAGAAATCGTAATGATAATAGTAATAGAACCAATAAAAAAAACGTATGCTGAAACGTTATTCCAAAATAACAAAAATAAAGACAATAGCTTAAATATAATATTAACAGCATTAAAATTATTAGATTTAAGTAAAATATTACAATGCTTTAAAAATATACTCTATAGTTTAAAATCAAATAAAGATTCTGATATATCGACTATAGTTATGACAGTTATACAATGTATTGCTGATACTTTTATCTAAATATCCTTTTTCCTAACTTATGATCAAAACTATAGATGAGGTAACTATCCTGGGATGCCAACTCTATTAAAGATAAACTTGCGAAATTGCCGGAACTTGTTAACCTAGTTCACGAAATTAAGATTGACATTATCGGATTAAACGAAACTAAACTTGATTCTCAATACTCGTTAAACTGTCTATAGAAATGATCGTAGAGCAAATAGCGGCGGAGTCGCAATATTAATTAATAACAATCTCAAACATTATACACTTCCTATTCCCAAATTACGTGAGATCCAAGCGGTGGGTGTTGCTCTTGCAATAAATGCAACGGAATATATACACATTTACTCAGTTTACCGCCCACCGAATGTTTCAAAATTTCTTGCAGCAGATATTACATACTTATTTAAATCTAATCCTACAGTCCTTCTATTTGGTGATATGAATGCTAAAAATTTAATCTGGAATTGCTATAATAACAATAGAGCTGGAACTCAAATGTACGAAATTTCTCTAAAACTTAACCTTAATATTCGAGCTCAAATATACCAATTTTCCATCCGAGTTGTACTAGAACAGCAAAACCCGGTTTGACATTGTTGTTGCAAAATAATGTATCTAATATAACAAAACCTAATTCTCTGCATAAACTAAGCTCTGACCATAACTCTATTTATTTTATGCTAAAAAATAAAATTAATATTATTAAAAAATAAAGTTCCCTTAACTTCAAATTAGCAAACTGGAGGCAATTCCAAATGACATGTGCAATAATTTAATTTGCAAACCCCATCTTAATAATAACAATGAAATAAATTTAGCTATTAACCATCTATTATGGGCCTTGGAATACGCTGCTAAGTCATCCATACCAATTAACGCAGAAAACAATTATCGTCTTCATATACCATACGTAATCAAAATTGCAATCACTTTAAAAAATCATTACAGAAAGTTATATCAAAAAAATAGACCAACACGTTTGCCCTATTTGTAAATTGCTCTATAATCTATTAAATCGGAAAGTAAAAACTTTATTAATTGAACATAAAAATGATACATGGAATAAGACGTTACAAAATTTAAAAGCCAAGGATGAATAGCTTGTGGAAACTTATAAAAATAATGAATAAAACACATCGCAGCATCCCACCGCTTAAATCTGGGGAAAATATAGCTTACTCTGATAGTGAGAAAGCAGAGCTACTCGCTCAATTGTATTCGGACATACATACACAAAATTACTACTTATCCACAAGCAATCACCGTACGGTAGTCACACGTGCTGTTAATTACTTCCTTAAAAATAATAAGTCCCTACACCCTGTAGCTTCCTATCTTACTACGCCTAATCAAGTGTGGTAACGCATTAAAAAATTAAAGAATAAACTATGGTCCCGATAACATTCCGGGCTATTTTATTAAAACACACGCCGCGTAAAGGCGTCATTCTTCTAACAAATATCATTAAATCAGACAAAAATACTTTCCCACTGTATGAAAATCCCCCATTATAATACCTGAAACCTAAGACATCAGTCATCCTAAAAATATTAGGCCGATTAACTCACTTAACAACATAAGCAAAATAATAGAAAAGATGTTACTAACTAATCTAACTAAATTTGCTAATAATAATAATATTTTACCGGATAATCAATTTGGTTTTATCTTCTACAGTGCACGCGATGGCTACTGTATGTGACACAATGATAGATAAGTTTAATTTAAATGAACATACAGAACTTTTACTCATTGATATGGAAAAAGCCTTTGATACTGTATGACACCGTGGTCTAATTTATAAAATGATAAAACTCTACTTTCATCCTAATCTGACATGCCTAGTAAACAGCTATTTAACAAACAGAAACTTTCGAGTAAGAATCAAAAAGGATTACTCCGCATCTAAAACCATCCATGCAGGCGTTCCGCAAGTATATCCGTTCTTATTCTTATTATATATCAATGATATTCCTCAATTTAAAGATGTAGGATCCATAATATATGCCATTGAAATTGCATTATTAACTTCGTCCTTCAATGTTAGCGCTATAACTAATAGATTGCAACAAAAAAAGTTTACAATGATCAATGCATTCATAAACAAATGACAATTAGCTGTAAATGTTGTTAAAACGGAGGCTATACTATAAAAGAAGGTCAAAACCTGAAATTACATTGAATAACACAACCATACAATGGAAAGAAACCGTTAAATACGTAGACGTTATACTCGATAAAAAATTAACTTTTGAGAAACACATTAATTATAAATAAAACTAGCGCAAGAATGTTTACACTGTTCCCTATTTTCGATAAAAGATCCAAATTAAATATTCGAAATAAATTAATTATTTATAAGTCAATTATTGAATTAATCTACGGTTGTCCTGTATGGAACTACGTGCCTAAAACTACATATCAAAAAATACAATTAATACAGAATGACTGCTGCCGAATCATATTAAATTTGTCCAAGTACACAAAGATACAATTAATGCGTGAAATGTTGAACTTGGACTTCATAGTAAACAGAATATACTCGCGAGTAAATTTTTTCTTGAATGTGAAAGTAACCCGTCTCTCCCTGTTAAAGCAATATCTAACTATAATAATTACGAATCATTAGCTCTAAGATATAAAAAATATAAACACAAGCGCGTCTGAAACATAACTTTCTGTCATAAAAGTGTCAACAATATTATGTTAAAATAAGTATAAAATAAATTATTTCATATTGATATTATAACTAAATGTGTGTTTCCTCTTATGTCTTCATTTTCTGTAGTTGGGTTTTTTCTTTGTTTTCCTAACATAAATTAATATTTAATCTATACATAAATGCAAGTGTATCTTTTATTATTGTATTTATAAGAACTTTACATTGAACAAGGCCTACGAGCCGGTACCAATAATTTATATTGTGCAATAGTTTATAACTTTTACTTTTATTTATATGAATAAAATTTGTTCTTCTTAAATTTTAATTTAAAATGGCAAATACAGGCTATTGAAATTGTGATATATATATATATATATATATATATATATACACATAGATATATATTATGGATTAAGAGATAAGGAATAACGTTAAAGTTTTGATAATATCTCGGTAGTAGGGGAATTTTAAAGATAAAAGAGGGTAGAACGAACAACGGAATAACGTATATGATCTTGGATACGTGTTCGTTTTAAGATATAAGCTAGTCGATAATACAGTCGATCGGTAAAGAGATCGTAATTTTCTTACGTAAGAGACAATCTAAACTCGTTGTAAAAATCGTTCCAACGTAGCAGGAACGATACATGTATTTTTTATTTGAATCGTTGTTCTTATGAATCGCCATCTCTCGTTCGTTGGAGTTATCCGCATAAATATGAAAAATTTCTAGTCATTATGAATTTAATATGATTTGCGAATTACTCATCGAATCACAAACTTAAACTACGGAAGCAGGACGATAATAATCATCGGATACACCTTCGTCATCTGGGAACATCATCGGTCCTACCTGTGGTACCCAGGTCGTACGAATTTTATTATTATTTTTTTTATGATAAATTTTTATATATGTAGATATATTTTGTCGTTTTTATTTGAATATTGTTTATGCTGTTATTATACGTGTGTACGTGTAAGAAGGTGCATTTTGAATATATATATATATATATATATATAGCTTTAATAAACGGATTATTAAAACGGAGCGAAGATCAATTACGAGATCCTAATATAAATAGTTGTTCGTTCTATACGTGAAAATTTCAGTTTGCGTTAAAACTTTGATTACGTAAAATTATCAATCGCGTCAAATTTTCTTTAGAACGAGTTTAAATGTTAGATTACGTTGAAATCTCATAATAATAAAATAAATATATAAATAAATTAAAAAAAAAACAGAAAAATAATTGAAATAATTTTCTTATTGATTTATTTTTTTTTTACTCAAAATTTTAAGATAAGTTATATTAATTCCTTAATAGTTAAATCTGTACATTATTCTGTACTAGCGATCACGATCTTTTAAAAAATTGCTCTATTAGGCTATAGTATGACAGGATTTGAATACCGAGTAATTCCACCTTCCCGAAAACGGCAATATATATGTGTGTGTACGTGTTAATAACTAACGGAAAGAGAATTTTTAAAAATTGAAAATTTTAACGTAAAACAGCGATTTGTTTTAATTCGAAATTTCTTGAATGAAAAATCTATTGGTAACAACGTCCTGATATAATCACGTTATTATATTTCTTTTATATATATAGCATATTATTTTTATACGCATAAATACATACATATGCATATTATATATATATATGTGTGTGTGTATGTTAATCTATATTTACGTTAATTTCAAGAAAATCTTCGCATCTACATTAACGTCGTTTGAAAATAAAAAAATTTTTAACTGCAAAGACGAATTCATACCAGTTAAGTGAAAATTTTTACTAACTTAAACCCAGCACGAGAATAACTCGCTCTAGCGAATGCTTAAAATATACCTTCAAGCTGTTTCTACTCCTACTACTACTACTACTACTACTACTACCACTACTATCAATACTAGTCGGTGCGGTTGCTATTAGAACCATATTCAATTCGCCCGCTACATTTAACGAAACCTGGGTTGTTTCTCTTGAATTTTCTTTTTAACTAAAAGCGAGTTTGTCTTTCTTTCTAACAAATAATAATGGTAATTCTTTATAACTTTTTTTTTCCCCGAAAGCACACTTAGCGTTTTGAAAAATATTTTACATCATTCTTCACTTGGGTATTTTTCGATGAAAATAGTTGTCCAAATCAACGAACGGATTCAATTTACGCTCCTAAATTCAAACAAACGATTATATATATATATATATAATAGGAAATATTTGGAGGTCGTAATGTCGATGTATATTAAAGACGAGAATTTGCATAATCGTGAACGAATTCGAATAATTTGTAACGGCGAGAACGATTTAAAAATCCGACTAATGCGCTATAGACGAAAACTATTATAAAAATTAAATCATCATCATTATCAACATATCGATCGATTAAGCTAGAATACTACATTCCTTCAATTATACAATATCACAACATCATACTACATCTAATAAGTCATGAGTACCATAATAATCTCGGCAGTTACACACGGCCCTATTGAAAACAAATACTAATAAATATCGTCATTGAAAAACAAAAACAAAAGCAAATACAATTTATAGAAGGTATTATTATCATTATTATCCGACCAAGATTCAAATTCAAATTGAAATTCAAATTTATTTATTTATTTAATAACACGGAATGGAAAAATTTTATACACATATACATACATTATACTCATATCACACATAGATATAAAACATACTCATACATATACATTCATATACACATATATACATGAAACATATATATATCTATATGCCTATGAATATACATAAACATTTTAGATACGTACACACAACAAGTAATATGTAGATAATGAACTTGATACTAATTATAATAATTCCGTTACACCATAAATACAATACGTACATATAATATAAAGTACGCTATGCGCATCATACCTGCGCGAGTAGCGGGAATTTCAATATGAATAGCTGCGTGCAAACTACCTTATGTAAATTAAAAATAGTAATATTAAATATAATAGTAATATACATTGTTAAGTGCTGAATCATTTAGTTTTACACATGCAAGTTATTAATTGAATATGAAATAAGAAAAAATGTACATTGATTCAGACATTGACAATGTTGTATAATCCAAAAATAAAATTATTTAATTTATTAACATTTACAATGCCATATAAACCAAAAATCGACTGGTACAACAAGTTTTGATTTACAAGTTGGACGAACTTAAACCGGGGTAATAAACACAACTAAACTCATAATAACAACCTTAACCTGCTTAAAATACACAGGCATAAAGACGCAAAAATAAATTGGAAGTATGGCATACCTAATTTTTTTTTTAAACACACTAATTCTTGAGATATTACTCTGAAATAGAAATAACCTTTTTGAATATCTATATACAAAAAACATCTTCAATGTCACAACTCACGTTATTAATAAACAAAGTAAACAAAGCCTTTTCAACAAAACGCTAACAATTAAAATACTCATTGAAACAATTAGGCTAACTCAGCTGTCGGTTGTAACATATTTTATTAATAATTTTCGCAGACGATGTTTATAATTTTTCAAATCAACTTTAAGAGATGCAGGCAGCTTATTGAATAACAGAGCACCCATAAAAACTGCCTGCATTCTTGTATGGTATTTATTGTAATTTGAGCATATTCAGAAAACGCACTCCGAGTTATGTTTAACCGATATTTTGATTGTGTTTCTATTTTTAAATTACAGCAACTGCATCACATACAACTGCTCCACCGTCAAAATTGAACTATTTTTAAATAAATTCTTAGATAAAATATTCTGTAGAGCCTGCAAAGTGGAAATATACATTCCGGCCGCTCCTTCCCAATGAACAATTCCATATGCCAGAGTCGGCTGATAAATTGTAACGTATAAACGACGGAAATGTTAATAATAATAATAATAATAATAATAATATTCATCCATGAAATAAAATAAAATTCACAAGGCTGCATTCATCGTTTTCATTAGAATTATATTTCAATATTCATTTCATACGCGCGGATAACTGCGGATAATAGCCGTATGCAGAGCATCGCATTTCTAAAGCATCTACATTCTTCCTCCCTGATTTACACGGTTTGTCTATATTTCAGAGGTATGCAAATAAACTAAAAAAAAAAAAAAAAACTTTTACTAGTTATTTGCCTATCACACGAAGAGTTCGACCGCAAAATGTAGTTTTTTTTTTTTAATCGACCTATCGTGTGGCTTTTATAAACGAAGGTGGAAGTATTTAAACTTCCATTTATTCAAACTTCCGTTCCTCTATTTTTTTCTATAATAGATATCGAATACGTGTTGTGAATCGGTTAACGACTTCAAAGCTATCATCTCTCAGATTTCTGGCAAGTTATTTTTAAGAACGCATATCTTAGCTTAGCTATCAATGCACGGTTTCAGTTAGCGATAATTACGTTAAACATTCAGCTATTCAACGATAGGCAGAATTAATGTTTGATGCTGAACTAATCAGCAATAGTTTCGTCCTCTTTAACCCTTTCGGTCGTAGTGTCTTCTGTAAGGGACATTAACTTTTAATGTTGAAAAAATTTCCAATTTTAAATTATCGACAGCATTTTATTAATTGACGTAGAACGTTCAAATTTTGAAAATATTTATACAACGTATTAAAAATTATCTAGATCTAAAAAACGATATTTTACTTGAAATATTTAAATTTTCACCTCTAGAAGTCAAATCAAAGTTTATAATTTAGTGTTAAAACTGGCAATGTGTGACTGAACGGGTTAATCTGCTAATTTCCAATGAATTATCTAGGAGATTTAACGCGGATCTTCCACGCATCAAAATTTTGTATCTTGGTGAAGAGAGTATCTCGTTTACGAATCAAGGTGCGTTTGTCATATTTTGAAACCTCTATATTATGCGGATATCGCTTTAGTACTGTAGTCCGCAAGTTGACATCTGTAAACCCAAACGGGGCGCGAGAAATTATTCATATATCAGTAATTTATTTTCGAACGGTAGTTTTTTGACCGTTTGCCCTATTAATCGGTAAAATTTCTTTATCTTTAGGTTTAGGTATGCTCGTTTGTTACGCACCATGTTAATTTTCTAAGTGTAGACCCAAATATTTTACCTCTTATTTAGTAGGGACTTTTTTATTATTTACATATACGTTTGCGGGTGTTATGAATTTGTGTAACGCAGAGTACATTTTGTTTCATTAATTTTAATCGTCCATTTTTGCCATTAATCTGGTCTACTGCCGTTTGAAAATTCGCAATGTCAAAAATACGGTTGTATCATCTGCAATAGTTGTCACACAGCAGTTATCTGTTATCGGTAAAGTCGGTTGTATAAATAAGGTACGCAGAGGCGGTCCTAATACAATTACCGGCGTATATTTCTGAATTTCCATCTCCGTATTTCATTCGGAAATGTGTTTCGTCCAAATAGGACACGAAAAAATTTATAGTAATGATGTGGAAAATGAAGCTGTTTATAATTTATTTACTAGGTGACCGGACGTATTCTCTATACGCGTGGTTATCAGCGTATCCAAATGGATTAAATAATAGCGTATAAATAAAACTATATATATACACCGAGGCAAAATAATAAATAATAATAATAAATAATAATAATTCAAATATAAATTTATTTCAAGTTTTCTGTTCGATTCAAAGTAATTTAGATACATAAAATAAATCGCCTCCACATATACTTATATATATATAAATATATATATATATATATATATATATATATATATATATATATATATATATGTATATATATATATTTATATAATGTGCGAATGGCAAAATATAATCTTTTGTTCACTCACGTCACAAACACATCACACACATTCGTATACATACACACTCGAATAATAACAGTAATAAACGTTAAAAAACGCAGGAAAAGTGTGAAGGACGCGAGAAATTTTAAACGTAGCCGAGATATCGCCCTATTCAGTTACCCTTTTTCGCTTGATTACTACACTTCAAAATTCGGGATTACTTTTCACTTTTCGGTTACTCACCCCACACCGTAGGAAAACTTTAAAAATCTAATTTTATATCTCGAACGCAAATCCCTCAAAAGAGCCTTTAATTTCAAAAGTTTTCTTCCATCTTATCAAAGGCGAACGAACATTAACATTTTACAGATTCAGTGAAAGGACACAAGCCCCATTTCATTAGGCGCGAATACAAATACCAGCGCATTTACGTTACTAGAATATCTTCTTCGCGACTCCAAAAATTAATAGGGCACCAAACTACACGTAACGGAATCTGAACATAAAAAACGAAAAACAAGAAACAATCCTTTCGTAACGACCCTACAAGTTCAATTTACAATTTTCAAAAATACACACACACATATATACATTCATATATATATATATATATACGTAACCTAAAAAAAAACTAAGTAAATTCTCAACAGCACAATATATTAATAAACTTCTTAGTCAAATTCAGTTCTTATACGTAAATATTATCATTTTATCTTTCAAAAAAACACGTACACACATACGCATATATATATATATATATATATATATATATATATATATATATATATAAATAGAGAAAATGCTTGAAATCCACTAAAAAAATTCAGCTCATTATTCCCAATTGTTAAATGCGAGAAAAATATTTGGCGGTTTTCATTTTTTATGCTTACATCGTGGTTTTTTCTATTATTATTATTTGGTTCCCATTCCGCACTTATAAGGTTGGGCAAGTATATTTGTATTATTTGCGGTTATAATGGTGCAGGGAGCTAGTGTGCTTAATAATTAAGTGTGTGTGTAAGTGCTGTGTTGCTATAACAAAAGGAAACGTGAATAAAATTAAAAATGAGTGTTTGTAGTAGTTTCCTGCAAAGTGTAAAATAAGACATGGGATGGTTAAGGGGTGTGAAACATAGTCCCTTAAGCCAACGTGGATGTTTATAGGGAGTTTGAAACTTAAAAATAAGCTTAATATAAAACAATATATATACAAGAGAGCATTATACTAGAAACGTTAAAAAAAAAAAAAAAAAAAATAAAACAAGTTATGAATACAAATAAAATAAATAGATTATTGCAATCACAAAACCAAGAGTGAAAATGATATCAGTTAAAATAGTAACAATAAAACTGCAAAATGTAACCAGAACTTCGATCGATGGTATATATAAAATATAGTAGGACAAGTTAAGAATAGAAATAAAATATGTAGAGTATTAAAAATAAGCAAATAAAAAATACAAGAGCGAATGATATAAGTTAAGACGGTAATAATAAACCGCAAAAAATGTAAGTAGAAATTTGATTGATGATATAAAATATTATAATTTTTAAATTTATAAATTAGTAATTGTAAAATATATAATTATACTAAAAATTATTTAAAATAAAAGACACCAGTGCGCGAGGTGAAGCTACAAACAGACCTCATTTAGATATAACGGTTGATATTTACAGCAATAGATATAGAAGGGATTAAAAATACCGCGAGTAATATTTATATCGGTTATAAAATTCCAGTTCGAGAAAATGAAAGTCGTATCGTGATATCAGAGCGTTATTACCATCATTTTGTTCAGATTTCTCCCGATGACATCGACTCCAATAATAATCCTATCTTTCTTGAATAAATAGCCGATGAACGGTTATTCCGATATTTATTGATCGATCGCGTAGAAATATTGAAGGTATTTTTATATACGGTTTTTTTTTTCAAATAAATTTTAAAAAATCAATTGAAAATTAGTTAAATCACTAATATTTATTTTCTTAAGGAAAACACAAAGCTTTTCGGCATTTACGCCATTATCAAGTGAAAAATTTAAAAAATCATAATTTTAAAAATACGAATTAAATATAATTACTTAAAAATACGTGATGGTAATTGTGAAAATATGATCCAAAAATGATGTCTGGTTCTGTCGGTCTATTTTTTTGATTTGTTGAAATTTAATATCAATATATTTGTTTATTAATTTAGTTTTTTTATATTAATTTTTTTCTTCAATATTATTTTCCTGATTCTGTAAAAGTTGTATACTGTTGGAATTTTAAATTTTTCATTTACTATTGCGATGTATGATGTCCAAACGTGAAATATAAAATATAAAAATATACAACCACAAAATTTTTTAAAAAACACAATTTTACAAATAAAATGAAAATAAATATTAAAAATCTGATAAAAAAAAAAAAAAAAAAATTTTTACTTTAGATATGCTGTAAAATAAATTTTTCCCTCGGAATAAAGTTGTACCTTTCCCAACCGGCGGGTGATTTTTTTTTTTAAGTCATTATGATTATAAATCCGATATCATCATAAACAGCTGCTAATCTATGCTATACCTGGAATTGTTTTTAACGATCGTACGTTCGCCTTATTCTCTATCTACAGACGCCAAAACTGTATAACTAGGTTATCTACACTTATTTATTTATATACCATTTGTAATATATTTATCATATTTCGTAGTTCCCACGAGCTATATGCACTAGAAAAACACAATCGCGCTCATATTAAAAATCAAAAATTACGATTCTGTTACGTAAATTAAAAATGACTTAGTTGAGAAATGAGAGCGATATTTTCGCACGCGGAAGAAACGCGCAACATAACTCGTTTACGCAATGCGATAGGACAGTTGTCATGAGGGTGTTTTTGTCGATACTTAGTGAAGAGGCCGGAGAAATGAATAATATAGCGTATAAATGAATTAGATGCTTCGATATGAAGCAAGAAGTAGTTGGGGCAATGTCTGAAGAAAGAACACATTGACGAAGAAGAGCTTAAAGGATGGAAGTTGATTAGGAATTGTTCTAGAAGTGGTTTGGGAAAAAAAGAAAGTCTTTCAATAGTCGGATTATTTTACTTCGATACCGGCAAATCGATGATTTCGAATTAGTTAAAAGAATACTGCCCACTCTATACGAACTCTAAAACCGTTAAAAAACACTTTAAAAGTAGAAAATTACTAAATTATCGGGGACTAATAGTTGTTGATTGTTGCGTAAAAGTCGAACAGATTAACTAAGACACGGATATATATAACGAATTGAATAATATATTCAATTCGATAAAAGTACAGATTTTCATTCGCTCGCTAGAGAAATTTATATTAATTATATATAGCCTTCATTCTACGTACGTATAAAATCAATAGCCGTATATCATATTTCGCGCAAATTCGTTTTATTAAATAACAATATTAAAATATATTACTCACTTCCAGCTTTGAACGCTGTTCATAATGTATCTAACAACAATAGGCATCCTATATAGAGAATTGTAGAATTAATTGCTAAAAATACTGAACAATTCATTACATTCCTGTGGATCCCAGTACATATTGGAATTGCTGAAAATGAACTAGCCGATAGGGCAGCAAAGGAAGCAGCAACTGCATTGCCTGTGCCTAATTTACCAGTTCCATTCGCAGACCTCGAGAGGTTCGTGAAATCATAATTATTTCAATTATAGCAAGAAGAATGGCAATCCGTATCAACATCGAACAAGCTACGATCTATCAAACCAAAAATAACACCTCGTTAGACGCGCTTACAACATCGGAGAGACAATGTAGTCGTCAGCCGACTCCGATTGGGTCACACTAAACTGAACACACATGCTTATCTTCTTAATAGATTGCAAGTTCCATTGTGTACGGCCTGCAACATTGCACTGTGTCTGTCCAACATATATTGACATAGTGTCCTCAGTATAGCCTACAGAGATCATACTACGGGCCTTCCATCTTCATTACAGCTACTGCTCGATGACAACGTTTCTACGCTATCAAGACTCATCCTGTATCTGCATGATAGTGGATTGTATCGTTTAATTGAATACTTATTTTCCTCTGTGCCTCTAGCCATTAGTTGCTGTATATGGAACATTAATTTAAATAATAATAATAATACATACATACATACATACATTTGTGTGTGTGTGTGTGTGTGTGTGTAAATACGTATAGAATTCAAAAAGTAATTGAGAGAAAGAACGAAATTTAGAAGTAAAAGAATAAAAATAAAACAAATAGATCGGAGCGTCTGAAAAAATTAGTAGTGAAAAAAAAAACCGTATTTAAAGAACTATACTAATTTGTACGTTTAACTTTGATATAGTAACAAATAAGCAGTTAAAAGCTTTTCAGTAATTAAGCCTTTATCGAGTGGGGCATAAAAAAAAATTATATAAAAATATATACAATTTATAAAAAATATATAAAAGGAATAGAATAAATAATATAATGTACGAAAATACTTAATTTACATATACGACATTGCAAACGAAAAAAAAAAACAGCTTAGTAGAAAAAAAAAAACTGTTATTAATAAAATAATCTAATAGCGAATGTGGTAAACAACGCAATAAATGTGCAATATAAAAACTATTTAGTATAATTGTTTATGTCTAAATTTTGTGTTGCTAGTTTGTTGATTGTGTTGTTTACCACAATCACTATTACATTATTTTATAAATAACTGTTTTTTCGTTTTGCTAACGCTGGGCTGCATTATTTTATGACAACAAAGCGATTACAATCAGTTCTCCCGCCGGGTGTATGTGTCTATCTACGGTAACGACATATTATGATTGTATTGTACGCTACTTATACTGTATAACAAAATATGTATTCGTAAGTCTACCTATACGGAGACGGTAATTAATTATATCAGAACATAAAAATCAATTGAAGGACACATTAAAAGTAATGGAATTTGTACTTAAGAAATATGGAATGCAAATAAATAAAAATAAAACAAAAATTATTATATGCAATAAAAATAGCAGCCGAAAGAAAATAAGTGTGGATATTGGTGTTAAAATACAAGAAGTGAATGAATTTCATTACTTGGGTAGTAAAATCACCAGAAATGGCAGGTGTAACAATGACATTAAAAAACGAATCAATCAAGCAAAGCAAGTTTTTTACGATCGGAAAAATATTTTCACCAACAAGGGTATAAGTACAAATTTGAGAAAAAATTTGTTAACTCTATTTGCTTGTAATGCAGCGTTGTACGGATGCGAAATATGGATGATTGGTAAGGCAGAAAAAAAACCCTAGAAGCCTTCGAAATACGGTGCTACACGAGAATGCTGAAAATTAGATGGACCGATAAATTAACAAATGAAAAGGTGTTAGAAAAATAATTTTAAGACATGAAAGCCTATTAAAGATAATTATAGAAGGACGAATGAATGGGAAACGCAGAAAGGGAAGACGAAGAAATCAATATACACAGCAACTAATAGAGGACACTGGTAGCACAGGATATACGAATATGAAGGGGAAAACATGATGATGATATATATATATATATATATATATATATATACATAACGATATATTACTGAAGTACTCAAACAAGTTCAAATGTCGATACGTTCATAGCTGGAGAATAACGTGTAATAGCTTGATTAAATTAGCAGCCATTTGCTCTTATTTAAGTAAGAAAGTTGTTTGATAAAAAAAAACAAATGATCATTTTACTGAAAGAACAAAAAACTTGCTTAATTAAAAGAAAACGCCAATTACATGAAAAACTCGGCATGGCCGCGATTAAAATATGCAACGTTAAAAGTAGTAGTTAGTATATTATCAAGTTTCAGAAGGAACACAAGTTAAGGACAAAGTTATTAACCTTAACATACCCTGCAACCCGAGCGTAAACGGACATAATGAAATTTACAGTCTAAAACCAATTCCGTACGATATATATATATATATATATATATATATATATATATATATATATATATATATATATATATAATAAAACTTTTAATTAAAAGAAACGTTCTCGCGACGAGTGAAAAAGGAAAAACGTAAAGAAGAACAGGTAGCACAGAAGTAAGGATGATGAAAATGAAGACGAGGAAACAAAATCGACAAAACAAGTGACATAGCAGTAACAGTGTAGTTGTAGTACTAGTAAACAACAGCAGCTAATAATACAAGAAAATTATAGGGCACACCATTTTAGGTAGCTAATTATAGAGAGCGTTCTCCAGTGAAAAGTTCAAAAAGGAGAAAAGTGACGATAGTTTTAAAACATTTAATGAGAAACTGATGAGAAATTAAACAGATAGGAAAAACATGAAAATTTCGACAGATTCTACATCACACCCGTTCGGCCAAGTCTTCACAATTCGCTCTAAACCATATCTACAGAAAATGCTGCGCAATCCGTCCTAAAAGAAAAAATTCCATTGTCGTCATCAGCATTTCGATGAAACTTCGGCTATTAGTCTTTTTCTTCCGTTACCACCCTAACCGACAGAACGTTTCAATGTTAAGACACTTTTGTCCGTTCCTGCTTTCTCCATTAATCTCGTCCTAACATACACCATAGAATTGAATTACATTTCTCTTAGTCTGAACATGCGATATTACAACATAAACACGCGCACACACATATTATATATATATATATATATATATATATATATATATATAAAATCAATTGAAAATTAGTTAAATCACTAATATTTATTTTCTTAAAGAAAACACAAAGCTTTTCGGCATTTACGCCATTATCAAGTGAAACATTTTAAAACATCATAATTCTAAAAATATAAATTAAATATAATTACTTAAAAATATGTGATAGTGATTGTGAAAATATGGTCCGAAAATACTGTCTGCTTCTGTTCTGTCTATTTTTTGATTTGTTGAAATTTAATATCGATATATTTGTTTATTAATTTTGTTTTTTTATATTAATTTTTTCTTCAACACTATTTTCCGGATTCTGTAAAAGTTGTATACTGGTGGAATTTTAAATTTTTCATTTACTGTTGCGATGTACGATGTTCAAAAGTAAAATATAAAATATATAAATATACGTACGCAAAATTTTTTAAAAAACACAATTTTACAAGTAAAATGAAAATAAATATTAAAAATTTAAAAAAATAGACAGAACAGAACCAGACAGTATTTTTGGAGCATATTTTCACAATCACCATCACATATTTTAAGTAATTATATTTAATTTATATTTTTAAAATTATGATGTTTTAAAATGTTTCACTTGATAATGGCGTAAATGCCGAAAAGTTTTGTGTTTTCTTTAAGAAAATAAATATTAGTGATTTAACTAATTTTCAATTGATTTTTTATAAAAAAATCACTACATTCCACATTATAAAAAATAAAAATATATATATATAATATTCGTTTATGTGTATATAGGAGGAATCACTCCCAGACCGTTTTCACCGTTCATGCGATTAGCTTGTAAAAAATTATTCATTATGGTTGTACATAGTCAATAAACACACACACACACACACACATATATATGCACAATGAAGTAAAGGCTTTATTTATTTATTTATATATTTATATATATATATATATATATATATATATATATATATATATATATATAATTTTAGAATTGTTCAGTCGCATCTCCCGGTATTTCCATATTATGTTCGTATACAAATATCTATACCCCTCATCATCTCCGCAGATTTGTCACCCAAATTTGTAGGTTACGCATGGGTCATTCCCGTATAGTGTTAAATTTTTCAAATGGATATAATCAGGGGCAATATACTAGTCGTATTTCCATCAATTTTCTGGAAGATATAAATCACCTTCTTCTTAATTGTTCCCAATTTAATTATAACAGACAAATATCTTTCGCTGTCTTCCCTCCATATTCCATAGATTATCTATTAAACAGTGACTACAAGGTATTATTTCTAATTTTTATATTTATTTTAAGGTGCAAAATTATTATTTAAAATTATAATATAGTATATAATCCTTCAATTAAAATCTACTGGCCACAAACATTTAGCTTGACTTAGGCCAAAAAAAAATTATATATAATGCAACAATTGCAAAATGAGAACGTGTTCTAGATACACTGTGAAAATTATATGAATACACTAATTAACCGCTGTAAAAACACACTGGCTGTAATAAATAATCTAGGCATACTAAATTTAAAACTCTAAATATTGAAAAAAATTCTTGCTCAGGTAGCGTCTTTTATTCATATTAGCAATGTAACCGTTTGTAAACGATCGCATTATTACCATTTAGTTTTGAATATTAGATTGCATTCATTATTTAAATTTAACAATATCTATATATACCATTTATATTATCTCGCAATAATCAAATCTAGTCTTTACAATCGAATAACTGATTTTACTCTTTACTACAATTTAAAAGCTAGTACAGGAAAACTATTAATATTTTCATGTACACACACACACAAATATATATATATATATTATATATATATATATATATATATATATATATATATATATATATATATATATATAATCTCCGACATGCTGATGATGCCACCCTGATAACCACAAGTACCGCAAATATAACATGTGTTTAATGCAAACATTGGAAGAAATCAATGCACAATATGGTCTGATAATAAAAAAAAAAAATAAACAAACAAATAAAACTACAATGATGATAGTTAACCGAGCCAAACGTAACTTTCAAACAAATATATGGTATAGAAGTGGTGTCATCAAAGTTTAAGATAGATATGAAAGTTAACATTAGCTTTTTATTGTTATTATATGTACAATTTGTTTATTATTAATTATTTTAATACGAAAATGGCGTAAATGTCTCGTGTATAGTAATGTTAATAATTAGTGACTTTTTCTAATAAAGTTGTTACTTCCTTTTTATAAAAATATCTCTAATAGATCGTTTAATTTATTCGAAAACAACCGTAGTTATTAAAAGAGATTATTTTCTTATATTTCATTTTTTATTAGAGTTGTGTTTTATACGGTCTATTTCTATCCGCTTGAAATAATAATAACCGAAAAGCTCTTTTCAATCTTTTAACGTATATAAAATTTATTTTTCATTTCTTTTAAAATAATAATACTAACAAAAAAAAAAAGTGAATAATTTGTTCTAATTTTTATCAACGGAAAATTTTCTGGTAAACTAGCAAACAAACTGAACATAACAATAACGTATATTTCAGCATAATTTACATTGAGTATACACAAACCAAAAATTTTAAATAATAATTACATAACGCCCAGCATGGCTCGCCGTACATCAGAAATAATAATACAAAGACCCGTAATAAATAAAAGAAGTAATTATACTTATATACTTATAATGACAGCAAAAAATAATTGAAAAAAAAACTGTACAGCAAAAAACAAAAAATTAAGATAGTAATAATAAAACAAAAGAAAAAACACGTTAGACATTAAATAAATAAAGAAGGAATATTAATTTCTAAAATAATCGCCATATAACGTTACAGCAGGTTATGTTTGAGCCTTCTATATTTATACTTTATACATAAATTGGAATTAATCGTAATTACCGATGGTAGAAATTAAACTATTATCGTGGACTACTCATCGCAGAACTTACGCGTTAAATTTAAGATATGGTCCTTAATATAAGGCATGTTTCAGTATGCATGTCAACGATTTTGTGGTATCTAGGGACACTTAGCACACATCTGAGACACCTATTTTGAAATACTTGTAACTTATTAAAATTTGTATTTGAAATAAAACTCCAAGCTGGACAACAGTACGTCATTATGGGACGTATAAGTGTTTTATACAGAATTAATTTATTATTTACATTAAGAAATGATTTTCTGTTGATTAATGGATATATGGTAGATATACTCCTGCTAGCTTTCAAGGTAGTATGACATGTTCAGAAAAATTTAGTCTGTTATCCAAGACTACCCCGAGGTATCGAACATGTTTTGACCAACTTACAGTGATAGAGTTGACCTTAACTTCAGCAGGTAACGTGGGACGCCTGCGGGTGAAAAATATAGCCTCCGTTTTATCACAATTAATATCAATTTGCCATTTTTTATAATAACGAAAGACACAATTTATTCCTGACTGTAATTTATTAGTAATTGCTTTAGGTATATAAGAAGTACAGAAAAGAGCTGTATCCTCTGCATAAAGAGCAGTCTGAATATCAGGTAGGTTTGGGAAATCAGATAAAAACAAAGTAAACAGAAAGGGACCCAGAATACTACCTTGGGGGACCCCTGCTGAGCACGTTTTCATAGTAGACCTTGAATCATTGATGGTAACGTAAAATAGTCTGTTTGCTAAATAGCTGCTAATAACGTTGATTACATAACGAGGAAACTGATATTTTATCATTTTGTAAATAATACCTTTATGCCAAGTAGTATCGAAAGCCTTCGCAACATCCAGGAGAACCATACCAGTATGTTTATTACGATTAAAATTATGTGTGATAAACTCCGTGATTCGTGATACATGCTGGGTGGTGGAATAACCTGGACGAAAGCCAAATTGTGTATTAATGATTTTTTGGTTATCTGCATGAAGTCTTAAATGGGATAGTATAATTTTTTCCGCTATTTTGCTTAGATTGCTCAATAAACTAATAGGACGTATGTTACTTGCACACGAGGCGTCCTTTCCAGGTTTGGGAAGAGCAATCTATCTTCCAACTGTTTGGATAATAACCGAATCTAAAGATAGCATTAATTAAATTTGTAAGTTCGATAATAGCTTTTAGCGGCAATTTCTTAATAATGGGAGTAGAAATATTGTCATCCCCTGGCGAACCTTTTACTTTTATAGCTTTAATATTGTTAAGGACTTCACTTGGGGTGACAAGAGGGAAAATATTGGGCAGTAGATTGGCATTGAGGAATTTTTTAACAGCTGAATGAATTTTTCTCACTTGATAGCCAGATGCAAAGTTAGAATTACGATTATGAACTTTGGAACACTCTGATGCTAAAAACTCAGCTTTCGCTTCATTTTTGTAAACATAGTTATTTAAGTGTGAATCGTAGAGTGGCGGAAGAGCTGTATGCTGTCTCGTGTATTGTCTGCAAACTTTCCATAGCCGACTATCATTAGGCTCGAGCTTAGAGAAAGTTGAATTGAAATTGTAATTTTTAAATTTACGCAAAAGAAAACTAACCAATTTATTAAGAAAATTAAACATGTTTTTCATATTTTGAGAACGATTAGAGAAACGATGCTTAATGTACAAATCTTCTAATATAATTTTTAAATTTGATGAGAACCAGGATACAAGTTGGTAGTACCATATGCGGATAATTATTAAGTGGTTTATTCGGAATAAAAAGTTCCGACGAAGAATTAATTAACTTCGTAAGAGTTGATAAATGATGGTCAATATCAGCAGGACTATGTAGCTTAAGAAGCAAATTAATATTATTGTTAATATACTCCTTAAATCCTGCCCAATTTGCATTTTGGAAATCGGACAGAACTCTATCGGCTATGTTTTACTTCCTGTAATAGTAGTGAAAATAGGGTTGTGGTTGGAGGACAAACAATTTATTGAAACAGGAGTTGCAATAGAAACATTTTTGACCAAAGCAACATCTAAGATACTAGTACGATATTGAATAGCATCAGGAAAGTAAGTAGGTTCTTCAGGGGCGCAGATACAAACATTTGAACGTAATGCGAATTCAAAGAGAATATTACCAGCACGATTATTATTAAAGCAGTTCCATAACTTGTTTTTTGCATTAAAATCTCCAATCAGAATAACTTTGATATTTACACTCATCAAGGATTGAAGATCATCTAGGAATTTACGATTAAATCTAGGTGGTCTGTATATCGCAAAAATACTAATAAAATTATTATTATTAATATTATTATTATTATTGTTACCACAATTTATTATTCGAGCGGTACGGAATGTAGTGATTTTCAAAAAATAAACAACAAAAGAATGGTTGAAATCGCTCGATTTTTATATATAAAAACAGTACGAAGTTTTTATTAACACTTTCAGGGACGATGTCCACTATGTGGTACACATGAAAATGAAAAGTTAACAAAATTGTTTATTTTCAGATTGACGTGAACTATCTAAATTTTAATATATAAATACATCGAAAATTATCTAGCTTACCTACGAAGCAATTATTGTATAATAAACACCTGTATAAAATTTATAATTTTGTGTCAAAATTTTACGACGTTCGACTGCAAGGATTAAGACAAGAAGAGACTTTCCGAAAACTTTGAGAAAACGTTACACACACGGAGAACTGCTTAATGCATGTAGATAAAAACGAAAAACCAATAAAGGAATTGAAATCTTGACAGTCACCCGGAAAAGGACAGTATATTTGGAAAAAACGTCAAGAAACTAGAAGGAAATATGGAAAGATGGATGGACAAACAGTAAAGCCATTAATGCAGATCTAGTACAATCAAATCTCCGGCAATGATGCAGAATAAATAGATTCCGACCGGGACAAGGTAGATGTGCCTATTGAATAAATGGAAAAATGTCTTCAAATCTCTTATGTGAATGTGTGGAATCTCGATCATTTGTATAGTTGCAAAATCTTCTCTTCAAATAAAAATAACATTAATAGACACGACGTGCTATAAATAGCACTCTCCGGTGGATATCTGAACTCTCAATAGATATTTAAGTAGATTACTTTTAGTTCCATACGAACGAATTCACGGTCAGATAATTTTATAAATTTTTTTTTCACTTTGCTATAATTCGTAACATTGCACAACTAAATAAAGTATTTTATTACATTTTGTTTTATTTGTTTTATATTTTTATAAATTTTATATATTATATTTTTATATTTTATTTTTTTTATTTCCGTTTGGTAATAAGCTTCGTAGTTTTTTTTATATATAAAAATTTAGTAGGAAAACACGACGCGAAATAATAAAAATCTGTTGTTCTGTGTTCAAGTTATTTAATTCGTTATCATCATTCTCGACCGAATCCTCAAAATCGGATAATAAATCTTACAATTTACTAACACTGACAAAACTTTTACTTCTACTAACACCCGTTGTTATTCTTCCGCCGTAATTACTGAACTATCGCCGCTAAGAAGATAATTCCGTCAAATGAATTTCCATATCTTAATGAGGATCAAAGTCTAATATTTCAATTTAAACAGGGCACTACGTTAAAAGACTACTTCATTTCCTTAAAACAGCTAATTAGTTCCGCTAAGAACATTATTACGGCTTCGGGTATATCATAATGGAATTTTAATCTTCCTAAATTCGCAAACAACCGTCAACGAGTTTATAAAGTCTCATCGTGGCTTCCTAACGATCAACAATAATAAAATTCAAACGACAAAACTTCTTTCTCCCGTTAAAAAAAAATATATATATATATATATATATATATATTTTCTAATGTCCCCGCCGTCATACCGATTGACGTTTTGTAATAAACTCAGCCTCAAACTGGCATCTCCTATCTCAATTTTTATATAAAGAATTCGGTTACATCCTAAAATGAAGACGTCGAGAATATGTTTCAAATTTAGACGACATACAATGTCCTCGCTCCTTTTCACTCACGTACAAATACCGGAATTATAGAAAATTTTCATCACCTGTGAGAATTTAATTTGCACCGAACGTAACTAAAGCGTCTACCTACAGCTCAGGCGATACATAAGATGATGTCCTCGACGATAACGATATATCTTCAGCTTTTATCGGACAAAATTCTAAACGAAGATAATAAAATCATTGACCAGACCTCATTGTTACCTTCTCAAGATGCCGACATTCGAATCGAGTACCCCCACCTTTATCAAACTTCCATTCCGAAAATTCAACTACACTTCGTTGGTCTTTTAAGAGGCAACGTTCGCTAACTAGTTCTTCGCAAATTTTAGTCCACGTCAACCTCTCTCTCACTCGGTAGACTTAAAAGTACCTAAAATGAAGAAGAGTAAGAAAAATTCGTCAACTTCCAACTGTTTGTTGGCATGTATCAAAGTGCGCCTACATTGAAAAACGTAGTATCGAAATTTTCGACAGACACTGCAGATGCTTCAAGATAATTATCCGCTACTAAAGGATAGATCGATGAAAATTTTCATTACTAAAATAATCAATAAACTCCAAACGGAATTTGCAATTCTCCAAAATAACTAATTTTTGTAATTAATTTTCTCTTATTACACCGGAACTCGATTCTACGCGCACTATGAAGAACTAGCTACACGTATTGCTCATAATCTCTCATCAAGAAAATCGTCTTAACATAAATCAAACCCCTCACATTGCATCCTATAATAATATTCTAAAATCTCCTCCTCTGACTGGCCTAAACGACCAAGGTTAGGTCCTATTGGCAATTCAGTACAATATCTCAATTCGGCACATTCCCCTGAGTACGGAACTACAACACCTGTGCATCAATATCCAATTGGATCAATCGTTTACTCTTTGCTCTTTTCACCTTTCCCTAGAAGAATCAGTAGATGAAGGCCACTTTATTAACATCATTTGACAATTGCAACCCCCCCTATATTGCTCATTGGAGACTTTAATTGCTATATTGCAGATCGTACTAATTCCAAAGGAAGCCTTATAGAAAACCTACTAAATACTACCGATTTTTGCTTATCGAATACAAGACAATCTGCACGCATTATAGTTTTGCACACCATACATGGTCTACTTTCGATCTAGTAATTTCTACACACAACTAGCAAACAAGTTACAAATATTTCACCATGTGAATTTAGCACACAGTGATCACACGCCTATGATAGTAAGCGAGATTATCGACACAGCTAGAACGTTTCACAATGCCAAAATACCACAGTAAACATATCTAAGAGCGTCAACAAGGTCTCGTTGATAGGTTTTTTCTAATGAATTGGAATTCGTTTATATACTTCAACGTTTAAACAGGTTAAAAGAAAATTAGTGCACCATGGTGGTCGACCGAATGTGTAATTACTATACATCTTAGATGTAGTGTACTAAAAAAAAATGAAATTCAGTCCTACAATTAAACATTACATAGCGTATAGACAAGTTCTAGCTAAAGCCAAATGGATGATTAAACAAGCCGTGGACGTGTTTCGTAAACGCGGCTTTTAAGGTATCTCCACACACGCAAAAAAAGAAAAAAAAAACGTGTAACTTTGAATTCTTTTCGAAACTCTCCTTGCACTTTCGTCATCGATTCATGCCGAAAATAACGTTCCGTGCAAAACGTGCGCTCATCGTTATAGGATTACGTATTATATATATTTTTATAATTATTATTTTGATATTTTAATTTGTCCCTGCATTAACAACGTGACCGATGCATTACATTAACTACAACGTGGGGTCGCATGCGACCCCAATAACTTTTATTCGTTTAATGCATCTATTTATATTTATAATTATATCAAACAAAATTTTCACATTTTATATACATTAAACTTTAATAATAAACCATTTTAATATATATATATATAAATTGTATTTACTTTTAATTAAAAAATATATAATATTTACAATAAATGTTCGATACAATCTTCACAAATACTTCGTCGATTTTCCGCACATAAACTTTTACTGCGCTTTTCGCACATGTCTCATCCTTTTCTGTCCTTTGAACGTGGGAATATGTCACAACGACCAGGTTTTAATTTTTCCCCCGGAACATTAGGAATGACAACTTCAGTTCCTAAAATGTCACGTATGGCTGCTCGCAGTGTTATTGGTAAACGTTCATTTATTTGTCTTGCCTTCAAGTGATCCATACAAAGAAGGAAAGATAGGTTTTTTAAAAAACTTGATCTCTCTATATCTTTTTGTGTTTTACAAATGATGTAACTGTTAATGGCTGCAGCGTCGAGTATTCCATAAAATATTCGTAATGACCATCTTCTTGTTTTCCTAGAAACTGTATAACAGTGACACAGTTGATCAAATGTATCAACTCCACTTTTGGTCTGATTATAAAAAAGCACTACTTCTGGCTTTTTCGAGTTTTCGTCTATATCAGGCTGCGTATGCATGGTAGATAAAAGAATCACATTTCTATTTTTTTTTTAGGTATGTAAGAAACAATAAGCTTTGACTTGTCAAATAAAAAAAAGATGACTGTGCTTCTCGGTTTTTTTTTTTTTTGTTGCAATCAGCTCTGGAGGGATTTCAGCTTTGTATTTCCTCAATGTACCAACCGTTGTTAACCCTTTTTCTAATAACAAATCTGCCATTTCAACAGAACTGAACCAATTGTCAGTGGTAACATTACGGTTTGTGCCTTGTATTTTTTCAGTTAAAAGTAAAACATAGTTTGTCGGTATCTGCAAATTATTGTTTCGTTGTTGTTTACCAAGATATGGTATTGCGGAATACATATAAAGGATTTCAGAAAAATATGTAGCTCAAATAACAACGTGGGGTCGGATAACTATTTTTCATATAACTTTAACAACAACGTGGGGTCAAGACTTAAAAAAAACGCAATAACTAACGAACTACTTCTGGAATGGCAAAAATAATACTACCATATGCAGCTATAGAGGTATTTAGGAAGGTACATAAAATCCGGTTTTCATATTTTCAAGTGTTCCCAAACTGTGACAGATAAATTGTTCTGTGGGGTCGCATATGACCCCACGTTATTAATGCAGGGTTAAAAATTGTTAACTCCTTAAATCTTCCTAATTTTTATCATGAAATTATTTATTTGTATTATTATTATTATTAAAGACGATTAGTAATTAATTTAGTATATCATTCACTAATGTGAAAAACCGAAATTACAAATTTAAATATTGCAATTTTTTTTATAGGTATAACCGAAGCGAAGATATATCTAATAAAAGGCATATTAAACGTGCGAACCACGGTCGTATTAATCGGAAACTTCCCCGTGCATTACCAAAATATCGAGTTAAAAAAGTTCTGAAAAACGATCAAGATTAATTAAACAAACAGAAAAATATCACGTTAAATGTACAGATCGATTATGCGATGGAAGTTCGAAGGAGAAAAAAAACCAGGGGGCCGAATAATCCGAGATCAAATTTAAGAAACTACAGAACTTACAATTTCATCGTCCATCCAGAAAGTTTTTTTCTTATTGCCCTAGACGGCCGAAGTTTTCCTGGAATTTCTCATATTTATTCGAATTGGCGGAATGTTTGACATCCGTAGTTGAACTTTCGTTAATTGAAATTCCTTCACAATTCAACGTCGAAATGAGAAATTTTTTAAATTTACGATATTCTAATAAAATACCACGTCCAGCTGGCAACGTATTTCGTACTTTCATTACTCAAAGTACGATGGCGGGAATAATGATGACGCGAATACTAAACAAAAATTACGATAATCGACCGAAATAAAATGTATAAATACGAGAGCAACAACTACAAAATTGGTTTGCTTTTTGTAAAATTGAAATCGCAAGTATATCCGACACTTCATCACTGATACAAATTCAGACGTGGTTTTCACCGAAAAATTTTTACCAGTGATGGATAACAATCATGAAAGTTTCGCATCTGTTACGGAGAACAAACGTTTAGAAATGCTGACTCCACGAAAAATACTAAGAATACCGCGGTTAACGATGAGTTTAATCAGTTCGATATTTATTTTAAAAAAATAAAATAAAAAATAAAAAAAAGAAATACTACGTTTAGATAGTCAGGACAAATGCATTCAAAATCAGGCCAGTCGAAAGTCGAGATCCTAAGTAAGATCATCGAGACGATAAATAGACACGGTAACAACGCTACTAAGTGGACAAAACGCAATTAAAATGCAACCAAAATAGAAGTCACTACGGCTACCACATGCAGATAGGTTTAAGGGAAATAAAAAACACAGACACCTTACGCATACTAGGGATCGACTCTAGATGGAAATTGGAAAGAACATACACGGTAAATTAAAAAATAAACTGTAATCAAAAACTAAATTTGTTGAAGATGAGATTCATCATGACTATCGGATAGAGAAATTCGAATAAAATTATATAAATCGTATATATTAAGCAGATTAGATTACGACAGTATACTATACGATAGCGCTGCGCACAGCACATTAAAAAAACTTTAATACAACCCTTAAAACAGTCCAGAAATGTTTTTATACGAGCTCTAGTACAGCTCTACATATAGAAGCAAACATGTTACCTCTTAAGTACAGAAGGCAAATAATGCTCAAATATCATACTAGATTACTTTCTCGTTCATTTAACCCGGTCTATAATATTTTAATAACAAATCGTCAGCCTGCTCATAATTCATTGGGGAGGGGCGGCTAAACAACATATTAAGCCAATTCAAACGCTGCAAAATAGATTGGTAAAATTTGTTCTAACCAAAAAAAAATCCTTCTTCTCACGATATAATCCTAAATATTCGAGAGATATACCAATTACAATTAACTATGTCTTCAAGAATAATCCTTACAATATGTTGCCCATCACGGAATACTTTACGAGAGCAAATCGAGACGGGATGGTACAAATACCGAAGTTTAATAAGTATCACTCCAGAATTCAAGCTATCTATAAAGGTGCTGTAATTTATAACACGTTGCCCATGTATGTAAAAACCGACTTGAAAAATTTTAAGAAACGTCGCAAGCATTTAATGAGGTACATAAAAAATAAAAAGTAAAATAGAACTTCGTTGGTTTTTAGCGTTAGGGTTTTTCTACAAATTTATGTGTACGCATATGTCGATTACTGCGGTGTGTGTGTGTATGCATTTAAAAATGCCAGGGTTAGCTTAATATTATATGCACGTGTATCCTAAATTACATTATGCTTATGCAAAACATTTATATTTGTTTTTATCAACAATCACATAATTATTTTATAAGTTTGTTCAATTTATTTTTCGTAATAAACACCGTATATTTAAGAAAATAATTCTATTATTTATGCTGCTACTCGCGCGTTACATTTGCAGTATGTTATTGTAAACTGTTATATATAAGGAAGTAAAAGTAAAGCTCGATTTGATTTGAAAGTTTGATCTCGTAGTCTGTTTAAAAACATAAACCCGCAAACCTCTAGCAGAACATATAATCTACTGGAGACACTTCAATATACATCACAAAAACTTAAAACAATCTTCCCAAATTGCCGCCTTGGACAAAATTTTCAATTACAATAAATACCGAATGAACATAGTACAAAAAAAAAAAAAAAAAAAAAAACTTCATCTCTCCAGAAATTCTACGCGATATTCTTGAAAAAAATTATTTTGAACATGAATATACACCCCGATGCATCAAAATTCACAAATAAACCACTTCCGCTTATCTGGGGTAAATAATGAAAGTGATATTTTTTATCTTCCTTCAAAAATTTCAGTTTACACAACCGAAATTACAACAATATACAAAACCTTAAAATACATAACAATAACAAAACATACCCAGATTCAAAGAAATATCTAATATGCACGGATTCATTTAGCGCATTACAACATAAAGTCAAATTACAATGAATCAATCTAAAATATATTATCCGTAAATTAACTTCAGCCGGAGTTTATACGGGCTTCGACTTACTCGAGAATTACGGGAAACGAAGCCATAGATAAAGCAGCTGAAACGTATAGAAAAAATTTAAATGCAGTTAAATCTATACACTTGTCAAATTTACACCCGTTCATATCACAAAAATTACAAAACTATATACCAACAGCATTGGGTACGTTATTACACTCGCACACATCTTGATCAGATTAAACCAAAAATAGGGCACTATATAACATCAAAACAAAACACTAAACGAGAGGAAGCAGCATTGACTGCTTATAGAACACACGAGGCTCACATCACAACACTCGCTCAATGGAGATCCTCCGGCAAACTGTACCGCATGCAATACTTGATTTTTTTTTTTTTTTTTTATGCTCGCAATCTGCCTATTTGAGGCAATAAGCGGCGAGGATAACTTTTAAAAATAAACGTATTTAATGGAGCGTAGTGGCACAGCTCCTTATCTTATGACTGGACTATTTTCCAAAACGCAAGCCCTAGGCGCAGTGTTGTAGGATATGCTAGTTAATAATATTACGGCTTTTTAAACGTACGAATCTGGACCGGTTTACAATCAGATTATGGACCAGGTGATTAATGTGTTTGTCTAGCCGTTGTATCGTTCCTTACGGTTGCAGATCACTTCTTTGATTGATGGTATTTCCAAATCCTTTCGTATATCATGGCGCACCGACGATTGAACGCAATATTCTATCTTCGGTTGACCGTATGACATCGATACTCGAATTGCTAGCTGAACTTCAAAGTTCTATCTCGTAAGATCATTATTGAGTATCCGTATCTCGTCGTCGTTGCCAATTTGCGGTAAATCGATAGGGCTAATCCCGTCGTGTGTTACCACCAGTTATGACGTACTGAACTATTTACTGTACTCTTTTTCTGTCTTCTTCTGGTAATATGCCGGAGTGAGTTAGATACGAAATACCGCGGTCGTCAGCACAGTTAAACTGTGCTAAATATTTTACAACTTATTTACTTTATTTTATTTATATGTTTTACGAAATTGGACTTAATTTAGCTAACAACCACAGGAAACTAAGTAACCAACAGTTTCGCTACGAAATGACTAGTATAAGTACAAATTCGGTATTTTTATTTTAATTATTATTATAATTATACGGATTTTACATCGCATAGAAACAATTCACAAATAATTATTTACATTACAATATGATACAGAATTCACAAAAATACACAAAATTCATCCACACATATAAAAAAAAATATATATATATAAAATTGCGTAACCTGGTGGTACCGCCGGTGAGATCGATGGTTCCTTCCGGATGGTGATGACGTGTCCGATATTCCGATCTTTTTTATTTCCGTAGTAAAATATTTATTTTTTTCGCGATTATTTTATTATTTCTAAATTTATTCGTTGCTCTTATTTTATCAGAGCACGTACGAAAGTATTACGATTAGTTTTCCTTTAAAAAAGCGCAATTATTTTCGCTGGTATTTTATTCGATCTCGTTACGGACGAGCAGTTCGATCGATCAGCAGCTTTCTCCGACGAAGGTACAACTTCTTCTCTCGATACCGATTTTAATATATTAATTATCTTCGCTTATCTACATCAGACACGTGTCTACTTACGCATACATACATATATTCTATCTATAATTACGCGATTATCGGTTGCTGGCTCCACGTGCGACTTGTTTCCCAAAATTCCCCCGTTAATCGGGTATTAATTTCGACGTAAGTTCTGCTTGTAACTAAATGGCGTGATAATACCGATATATATATATATATATATATATATATATATATATATATATATATATATATATATATACTAATACATCGCACACGAGCCTATTACCTCCGCTAACCTTTATTATTTTTAAAACTTATTTTATTTATTTTCTTTTCTTTCATTTCTAATAAATTCCTACAGTACCCCCCAGTTCTTAAAACGCCATACCATATGGGTTTTAGGCTCGCTTTATACAATAAGACTTTGCTTTCTATTGGAAGCTTGGATGTCTTTCCGATTAACCAATACATACTACTAAATTTTACGTTGAGTTGTTTTTTTTTTTGCATAAATGTGTTTTCTCCACGTCAATTTATGATCCAAGTGCACACCAAGGTATTTCACACTATCTGTGGCGGGGATTTCGACTCCATTGATCGTTAATGCTGGATGATTCGTATAGTTTTTTTTCAGTGTGAACACAATATGCGAACATTTAGTTTCGTTGACTTTAATCTTCCAATACGTGAACCATTTTTCTAGTTCCTTTAGATGTCTCTGAAATCGGTTTGATGCTAACTCGATGTCACGCAGATAATATAACAGTGTCATCAGCAAACATAGCTGTAGTTGTTGTGACATTTAGCGGAAAATCCGAAGAGAATATTTGATAAAGTAACGGCCCAAGTACACTACCTTGGAGTATTCCTGCTCGAATAGGGTAGATGTTAGAAACTGACTCATTGACAGTAACCTGAAAGTATCTTTCTGAGAGATAAGTATTAATAAGTAATAAGGATCCGGTAATTTTATTTTATAAAGTAGGCCACCGTGCTACACTTTATCGAACGCTTTTTCTATGTCCAGAAACACCGTGGAACAGAACTTCTTTTCTTCAAAGCTTCTGTGGATAACATTAACAACCCTGTAAATCTGTTCTACTGTGCTATGTTGATCTCTAAAACCAAATTTATAGTGAGGTATTATATTGTTTGCGACCAGAACGAACAGGTTTCAGTTTTCTTAACAGTAATTTTTCAAAAATTTTCGAAAAAATAGGAAGTAGACTTATAGGTCTGTACGAAGCCAACTCAATCGGTGACTTCCCCGGTTTAGGTATAACAATTATGTTCGCAAATTTCCACTGTATAGGAATGTAGCTTAAGCGAAGCATTGCACTGAATATATATGCTAAAACAGCCTTTTTTGGTAATTTCTTGACCATCATGGCTGTAATTAAATCATGCCCCGGAGATTTTTTTAGATTCAAATGTTTTTTTTTGTGTAAAATTATTTACTTCCATAGGTGACATTATTGGAAGAGACATTTGATGTGGAGATTGCAGGTAATTTTTTACTTCTTTTTCTGCAACACTTGCTGTATTATTTTTGTGTGGATTGAATATCTGTGATAAGCACTTAGCAAATGTTTCTGCTTTTTCCTCATCAGTTCTCATCCATTTATTACCAATGTTTAGAGGTGCAAGTCGACGTATTTTTCATCTAACCATAATCTGAAACGCCAGCAGTATGAACATATTCTCACGTATTCTGGAAAATGTTTTATTATCGATGGTGACTTCAATGCTAAACATAAGGTCTGTCACCAGTTAACCGTAAAAATCCCAACCCTGCACATACCAAAGATAAACGCAGCTTCTACAAGCGATATATATATAGTACACAATGCCGCTTTATGTCAGGTCAAAAACGAACATACGGGCCCCCATAGCTTTTAGATTCATTGTCAAAGGACTGTCCAAAAATTATCTAGCAGCGAAAAATGTCACTGACTGGTCTTCAGAAACATTTATTTAAACACAGTGAAAATATCTAAGAAGCTGCATTGTATAAATAAAAATCTGTATAAATTTCTAATTTTGTGTCAAAATTTCACGTATGACTGAAAGTGTTAATCTACGAATTATTAAATCCAGTCGAAATTCCAAATTTCATTAAAAAAATAATTAATAACGACCTCCGACTGATAATTGTCACAACTGAGGTTTTTCGTCATAACTCCGGAAATTTATGAAACGAAATTAACACGATTAAACTAGTTCTAGTTACGTATGTAATTAACGGTTTTTAACAATATGCGATTCGTATCTAAATATATGTTCCAAACAAAAAAGTGATTTTACAAAAATAAAAAACAATAATAATAATAATAAAAAAAAAAAAAAAAAAAAAAAAACAGAGCAAAACTCAGTCGCCTGTCGACCGAATGTTGTGACATAAATATAAATATCTCTGTAGAGGACAAACAGAATTACCGCCTATAAAAATTGCTGCAAATGAAGAGAGGGTTGCATATACTCTAATAAAATAAAGCCGAGGTATTATTACACCATTTTAATACACAAACAAAATGTTACCACATCTACTCGCTATCATAAGAGACAAGTTAGAAAGCATATACATCATTATACATCAAATCACATAGTGGCAATTAATCCATCTGATTTAATATCTCTCAAAGGGGGGTAAGTAAATAAAGCCATTTTTAATCTCAGGAATACTAACTAAACGGCACCTGACCGAATTAATACTAAATTATTTAAAGAATTGCTCCGCAAAGCAATAGTAGCTATTATTATTAATTCACGCACACGTCTGTGTTATTTTCCTGCGTCTTGGAGAGTATCGATATCGATTATCACTTGCGAAACCTGGCAAGGATACTTCCTCTAAAACATACGTCCAGTTAGTCTTCTCAGTAACATTAGCATTCGAAAAAATATGATTAGCACAATTAATATCATTCGACGAAAATCATCAAATGCTTAATGATCATCAGTTTGATTTTCGATCAAAACTAGGCACCACATTTTAGACAAAATTCGTGACAAAATTACAAATAATTTTAATTCGAACAAACATATCCGTCATGCTGGACATTCGATACTACCCGGCATAACGGACCTTCTTTATAAATTCAGTAAATATAAACTTCCTACAAACTTCGTATACAAATAATTCATATCTAATCAATAGGAAATGTTGTCAAATTAAAAGGTCATGAAACCTAAATTCAATACGTCGCAGTTATGCCCCAAGGAAGCATGTTGGGACAATTATTTATAATCTACATGAGGACAAAGGTGACACATACCACTACGCAGCAAATGACATTGCATTCGTGTCGTCATCGTTTAGGATCGACGATATCTTTAACAGATTAACTAAGGCAGGTGAGATATTTTCTAGATATTGTTTCAAGTGGAAAATAAAAACTAACCGAAAGTAAATCAGAATCGATATTCTTCATAAGGCGCGAACCTGTTATTAACAGTATTCTCGTTAAAAAAAAAAAAACCTTTGAACTGGCAAACAAATATTAAATATCCGAGTGTCCTACCGAATAATAAACATAGTTTTACAAATAAATCAGTGAGCCATATATCAACAAAAATTGCATATTTTGTTTCCCATTTTCAACGGAACATCTACCCGGTCAGTGAGAAATAAACTCTTGCTCTATCATAATGCGACTCTGCCTAGGATGATACTTGTCCTGTATGGTTTTGTCTGCCAGTTTATCTAGTATCAACAAAGTACAGAAAAATCGGTGCTTCGCAATTATATTAAATAAACGAAATTGAACTCGTTTCAATGAATGATATTTTATACGCCCTCTATATACGTGACACGAAATTGTAACGAGAAGGAGGAAGTTCTTTGATCAACGTATATCGTCGAATAATCAAATAATAAACGCCATTGGTAATTATAACTTCTTCTTCTTCATCGTAGGCTCGATCCGAGCATCGTGATACTATGAAACCTTGATTTTATGCAACTACGTCCGCCATATGTTTCGGTCCTCTGCATATCGAACCGCTTGCTGAAATGATGTAATGTTTAGCAATTCTTTGATTCCATCCGTATATCGTGTAGGCGTTCTTCCTTGTTTTCGCCGACCTTCGACCATACCCTCCAAAATTAACTTTCCCGAACTATTTTGACGCATGATATGACCGAAGTAAGTTACTATTCGCTGCCTTACTACATCTCGCAGTCGTATTTTTGGACAGATTTCCTTTAACACCGACAGGTTTGTTCTCTTTTCGGTCCAGGGAATCCGCAGCATCCTTCTCCAACAGAACATTTCTAAAGCATCTATTCGCCGGACATCCATTTTTTTTAAAGTCCAGCATTCCGATGCATAGAGAAAAACCGAAAAGACTAAGGTGTCCATGAGGCGAATTTTTGTATTCTTCGTTATGTCATGGCTCTTCCATACTCTTGTCAGTTGAGCCAATGCATTTTTTGCAGTTCCTATTCTTCTTTTAATTTCATCGGTCGATCCTCCATCTTTGGTAATTACTGAACCTAAGTATACGAATTTATCAACTACCTGGATGTCATGCCATTGCTGGATGTAATTATAACTACCGATCCCTAAACATCGTTATAAAAAGTATAAGCGCATCGAACATATTTTATTAGATGTGAATGAATTTACAAGCTCTTGTTAGTCTATTTTTAGTTTTATACCTGTAAATCGGTTATATTTTTATTACAATAGCCGGGAAAATAACAACTTTTCGTAAAATTATCGATTAAATTTATAATATACGTTCTAAATTCTTCGTCAAAATTTATTATCGAATTTAAGAAATTATTTTCATCGCTTTTTTTTTTCCATTTTTTTTTTCTAAACTTTTTTTTCCTTTATGTAAAATTTTATAATTTCATTTAAAGTATTAACTCTTTATAATGTTTTCCGAATAATAATTTTATGAATTTAAACGTTCTCTAAATCTTATCGCGAATTATCTGTCTGTTTCTTCTTTTACACTGACTAAGATTTAATTTATATACTTCTGCACTTTTTAATATGATATCCTGTTTCCCTTTTTTTAATGTCAGTTGGTATTTATCGCGTCGTCCAGCCGAGTATATTACACGTTATCCAGTCGATTTCAAACAGCTAGTTGCTGCAATGCGGTAAGACTTTTTCTTATTTCGTATCAAACCAGCTATTTATTTATTCCTATATCGTTCAAACCAGCGGGCGGTCTCCGACCACCGCTTAATAATTATTTAATGTCACACGCAGGCGATAATTCTTCTTTCCGGCTAACGATATGAACAAAATGCAAAATTCTACAAATATACACCGCTTCATAACGTAAATAATAAATCTTCTTCGTATGCAGAAAAATTACAAATCACAATCTCACACCGTTTACCAATTTTGATCGTTCAGAAGAAAATCGAGATTTCATTTTCAATCGTATCAACGAATGTAAATGACTATTTTTCATATCCCTAAAAGACATAACAGGCGGTCCTAAAAACATAATAGCCGCTTCTAAAATTACTAACGGTCGAATTATTATCTTGGGCAAATCGAAAGAACTTGTCAACGAATTTATTTCGACGCACGATGATTTTACTACGAATTCTTCATTTATTAAATGTCGTATACTAATTTTTTCAAAATGTTTCACCTACAATCCCAAACAACGTATTAGGGTATACTATCACAACTGAGCTAAAATTAAAACCAACATCCGACATTTCGATACTCCGAGTAAACCCGATTTGACTATGTTTTCGTTAGACAAGTGTACGTTAACGCCAATACAGAATTAGATAAGATCCCGGATTCTTTTATTTTACAACACAATGACAAAGTTTTCGTATTTTATGACGAATTATCTTGCTTTCGATGTAAATCAAAAGGACGTAGAGCGGAAAAGTGTGCTGTAGATACATTCATTCTTTCCTTCTAACGGTACTAGCATAAACGAGTCGGTGAATAAAAATTTAGCCAAAATAGCAATAAGCCTGATGAACAAGAGCCAATCAAGCTCATAGTATTCGTGTGGAAACGACTCGAGCTAAGGCTAAACGGACTTTATCTGATAATACGTCGTCCTCTATTATCGATGACTATAAATAACTGGTATTCGATTGTAAGAAAAATAAAGCTAAAAGCCAGAAAAAGTTCCATAGACAGCCGAATCACTTACAGAAGACGAATCAGCATATTCGGATGTTCCAAAACAGGAGAAATACCAACGCAATGCGAGACACCGGAAATAGAAACGTTTCTGAAGAATTATCAGAATCCTGTCAATAAAACAACTATTTAAACCTTTACAGCAATACTTCGATTCTAACGCGGATGCTTTATTTTTATTCTCGAATTTTACGTTTTTTTCTTTTTACGATGTGTGCAGATCTAATAATCGAGTTTTAAAATAGCAAAAGAATATACCACGCAGATTTAAACGGTTTAATTAAATAAATTAAAGATTACCGCCCGTTGATAAAACTTCGGACGACAAAAATAAGATTCACACAAATAATAAATGCTCTCACAGAAATCGGACTACTAAAAAAAAAAAAAAAAAAAAAAAAAAAAAAATAGATTAACGTTAACAAATTTTAAAATGACAGTTAAATCAGACATAATTTGTTAGAATTGCAATGGATTTTAATTCAAAATCCTATTATCATAAATCCTGCGATAATCTGTATACATCACCTTCGTACACAACAGAAAGTGACGTTGAACTCACATACAACTATATCACGAACTCCTCTACAGAATGATGCTGTTCACACAGGGGTGTAGCTATAAACCAAAATGCGATTTTAAAAGAAATACAGATAGCAATTAACCTACAATTCTTAGTCGTGTAGTTAGTAGAAATGTTTTCTAAACACTTCACGACAGTCTCGAATTCTACCTTACCGTCTAGTAACTACTGAAGTAGTCTTCCTGTTACCACAGATCCAAATGATCCCTACACAATCCTGATTTAACCTTAGAAGAACTTCGAACATCCATAAAAAAAACACGCGTTCTGCAGCATTTGGACGCGATAAATTTCATATAAATATGCTAAAATACGCCTCCGATGAAACAATAGGCTACTTATTACATGCCCTAAATAGAATTTTCATACTCAAAACTCAACACCGATAGATAATTATAGACCGATCTTACCTCTGTTCTCAGTAAGGTAATGGAAAAAGTCATTAATAATATCAGTGGATACTCGGTAAACAGAAATTGATACCCAACAACCAGTGTGAATTTAGAGCTACGCGTTCCACATCCGATTCGCTTCTCTACTTACAACATAGTATATTGCAATCATTTACTCAAAAATATATTGGCCATTTTTGTCTATCTTAATATAGCATTCGATTCTATACTTCACGACAGTATCATCAATCAACTCGTTAATTGCAACATTCAAGTATGTTGGTTTATATTAAAAACTTTTAAGCGGATCTTTATTCGGAGAAACAACCATCAAATAATATTTCTTCAGTAACGACGTTCTGCAGTCTGCATGCAATACCTAACTTACAAATAATAATCAATCATAATCTGTCGTATTCCACACTCCTACATTACGAACAAATTAATTCTATTTAATTCTATAAGAGTTTAAATCATTTTCCCCTTCCACTACTCGATACCATTAATCCTCTTATCATTCCTACACGTCTATCCAGTCCAATTATTTTCGATACTACAAACAAGAAATAACAACGATGTGGATATCGGTCCATAAAGAAGCATGATTGAACAATGTGGTCGAAATCCGCTTAGCTTCAGTGCTCAACCTACCAATTCCAACAATGGACTTTATGGACTAGTTACGCGACCAGCTGAACAGCCTAGCAACTGCAAGATTTTCAAGCCTGTCGCAATTTACCGCGGATCATCGGAAGAAAACAAGATGGGCGACACATACAAACAGAAAATATGAAATATTCTGCGATTCCTGCAACTGCCCTCTTACTATTCCTCACATCCTGTTATCATATCCTTCTTACGCAACCAATCGTCTTGGCTGCTGGACTTGCTTCATCCGTCAATCCTACACATTACACTCCGTCCGCTGAAACTAAATAACTTTCGTTATCTAATTCCTCTTAATTATCTTTCCGTGTCTCTAGCCTTAACAGCAGTATAAGACACGTTTAAAAAAAACACAAAAAAAAACCTTTTTAATATAATCTTCTACTTTGTTATTACTAATCGACTTCAATAGTGTGTTATTATTTCCTGTTGCTAAATTTACGTTATATTTATTAAATATTATTCTTATTTTTTATAGCTTCCTACATAATTTGTCGAACCTCTTTATCGTTTTCCGTATTTTTATCGTAAGATTTTCTTCATATTTTATCAGCTATATATATTATGGATCGCTGTTTGGTTTTATTATGGCTTTATTTGCTTTATCGCTATCAGTTAACATTTAGTTTTAAGAAGTATATTATAAATTTCATCGATTTTTATATTAAACTGAAAGTTTTTACTTTTCTGGTTATTTAACGTAATTAATATTGATGTATGGGAGAGTAGTGATTTTATGAATTAACGAAACAAAATAAAAACACAGGATAAAAATTATTTTATTAACGCAAAGCTTTTCGACAATCACGTCATTTTCAAGCATATAAAAAAAATTTATAATTTATATGTTAACGTGTTTTTTTTTTTTGTATATGCCTGAAAATGACGTGATTGTCGAAAAGCTTTGCGTTAATAAAATAATTTTGATAACGATTAACTTTATTTTGTTTCGTTAATTTTTTTTTTCTTTCTATTTCCAAATTTGTGACTAGCCATTAGTGGCTATCTAACAAATGGTATCTATGATTCAATCGCCTGTGTGGAGGACACACTCCTTGGTGAGTCGTTCTATTTGTCAATGGACTAAGTCCGTAATCTTCATCCTTTTCAGTCTTCTGAGGTCTTGCTGTGTATGTAGTAATTGAACCGCTAGCTCATTTGGATTATATCGTAGCCGTAATTTATATAACTTTGCAACTTGTTACTAGCTGCACTTGGATCTTTGTCAGATGCGAGTATCATAGTATCATCTGCAAACATGGCTATTTCTACCGCATTGTCTTTTGGCATGTCTGCAGTATATATATAGTGTACAGTAAAGGAGCCAGTACACTACCCGGTGGTACTCCTGCCTGTATACTGTGAATATCTGACACATCGTCTCCGTGTATCACATAGTAGTGTCTATTATTTAGATATGAAGTGAGCGAAGGAAGATATTCTGGTATGATCATCCTGAGTGTGTACAATAGGCCATTGTGCCAAATTTTGTCGAACGCCTTGCTTATATCCATAAATACAGCTTCGTTATAAAATCTGTTTTCCATCCCTTTTTCTATTAGATTGGCAACCCGATGTATTTTGCTGTTCGGTGAAATGACCCTGCCGAAATCCAAACTGATGATTTGGAATTGTTCCTTTTTGATTAATAATTTTGCTGATTCTGTGATGAATTAGCTTTTCTAATAATTTAGCAGCGGTAGGCAGCAATGATATTGGTCTGTATGATGTAATATTTGTTCCATCCTTACCTGGTTTCTGTACCATCATGATTTTTGCTAACTTCCACTGAACAGGAAAGTAAGCAAGTCTAGCTATAGCATTATATATATATATATATTATATATATGTCAAGAGCATAATTCCTTTAACATTATTTAACGTAATTATTTAAGAATAAACTATATGTACATTACCGATTTGTTGATTGTTTTATTTACCACATTTACTATCAGATTATTATTTTATAAATAACTGTTTTTTCGCTTTGCTATTTTTTCTTTTAATTTTTTTTTTTTTATAAATTGTATACATTTTTATATTTTATTTTCGATGTCCACTCGATAATGACGTAATAATAAAAGCTTTGTGATCTTTTTATATATAAAAAAATTTAGCGATTTTAACAAATTTTTTTGTTATTTATATATTTTATTCTTCACGAAAATTATATAAATATAGACGAAAGACAAGCTGTGCGATTGTTTAGTCATCGGCTAATGATTCATTTGTCGGGAAATACACGAAGCTTAGGGTGTAAAAGACAAAATCGAACTTTTCTACGCAGTTTGAAGAATGTGGAATGTAGTGATTTTTATTCAAATAAACAAAAAAAAAAAAAAAAAAAGTTAAAATCACTAAAAGTTTTTTCTTTATGAATAATCACAAAACACAAAGAAAAAACTTTTTAGCGATTTTAACTTCTTATTTTTTTTTTTGCTATTTATTTTTCTATACAGGCTCGACTTTAAATACTAAACAAATTTAAACGAGATGATAAGGTAAACGAACCTAAAGTAAATAATATTAGGGGGAAAAAACTGGAATTTGAAAAGCTAGAATTCTTAAAACTAAAGCAAATATTTTATCATCTAGTAGAAATATGAAATTAGATTTTAAGATTAATAAAATGCTACATATTTTCGGTACTGTTTGTAACGGTTCTGGATAATTACAAAAGCGATGGATGCATTTGAAATGTGGTTACACTATAGAATACTTTGCATAAAAATATAAAGTACGCGAAACGGAAGTGGTACACCGGGACACGTATGCGTATAAATGCGAGGAAGTTGTAAAAGAAGTCAAGTATGGTAAAATGTAGTATTTTGGTCATGTGACACATCCCGAACACGACACAGCCTGCTGCTCGCGTTAATGCAAAGAGAAATTACTGAAAAAATATCGTAGGGAGGAAAATAGAATAATCTGTCCAGATTGGTCCAATTTACTAACGACGATAAGTTTCTTCCGAACAGTTTGAAAGCGACGTAGGTCTACCGTCAGTATATTGCTCGACGTTCGATAATAACGTACACGACACTATAAATGAATGAATTTATTTAAATATAATTATAAACAATTTTAGGCTCCGACAATAACGCGTCAATTTATTGCTTTACTAATCATACTTTCCCCCGACTTTATACTTCGGCCATATATAAACGTCGATTAATTCTCTTAAATGAACTGTCTTCAATTTATAATACGGCTGAATTCTAGTTAATACGAATGAAAAATTATATTATTTTTATCGAATTATTTAAGATAAACTTATAAATATAGATAATTTACTCATCGATGTGCGCGGACAATTTTCACTTTTCTTAAAAGACGATTTTGAAATGAATTACACCCCTTTTTAAAAGCTACATTACATTCGGGTTTTTCTTTTATCTTTTTATTGATTCCCCATTCCGAACTTTGTCGGCGTGGCAAGTTTATTGTAAAAAAAAAAATGTATTTATAAAGGTGCAGAGAGCTGTGTGCTTAAATTAAAAGTGAGAAGTTTCTACATATACTTCTATACTTCTTTTCCCCCATTTATATTTGATTTTTTTTGGTTTCAGGTTACATTCGGTTAGGTTAGAATCGGCCAGGTTTATTTAGACTAGTTAGAAGTAGAATTAAAAAAAAAAAAACGAGAATAACACAGTATCCCGCTAGGTTTGGTTAGAATCGGAAGACTACGAAATGTGGATGTAATATTACGCGAAACAAGTACAAATTATAAATAGTCAGCGATATATATATATATACATATATATATATATATATATATTCAAATTCGACTCTGCTTAAAAAAAATTAAAACATTATTTCAACTACTTAATAAATACATAGCCTATTTGGCATGTTGGAAATCTTCTATAATTGTCTAACAGGAGTCTACGAAAATTAAATCGAAAATCGATTTTTTTTCCACACTATTTTCAGTTAAACTAGCACCAATAATTCAAACGATACAGTGTTGCATGCTTCCTCAAATAACGTAACATCAACTAACAAAACTTAGTAGCTGAACCAGAGCATACTTCGAACGGTAACATGTTAAAGTTATTCTAATTTATATCTTACACACACGGTTTCTGAACTTTTTAACACTGACAACTGACGAACACGAAAATATTTTTATACACTTTTGCTAATTTATATATATATATATATATATATATATGTGTGTGTGTGTGTGTGTTCGTACGCGCAGATGTATGATTATTACATTACAAGGGTGATATACATGAGGGAAGAGGATAAGCTTCCCTCGAGATATAACCAAATTCGTTTATAAATGGTTGAGAAATATCTTATGTAAATTGAAAGACTAACCGCATCATTTCATCCCATATACATATAAACTAAATAGCGGAGACAAATTTCGCGATTCAAAATCAAATATTTCAAATACGATCATCATTGTCATATACACACAAACATCTACCAAATTATCAATTAAAGTGTTTCTGATGGAATTCAGTCTTATTTTTTATGTTTTACCCCTCTTTATTTTAAGTGTATTCCGCTTTTAATTTTTATATACACACAAACGCATATATATATATATATATAAAAATATACATACAGTAAAATCGTTCACGCCCACCCTAAAGCGGTCCGAAGCTTCGGTTAACTCGAACGCGTTCCAGCCGAACTTCAGTGACTCATTTCTCATATGGCCGCTTAAACGTCTATAGATATTGTGTGGATACAAGAAATTGAGAAACGTGACAGCAAGTCTAGAATTTCATGTGATAAAAAAAATCTATAACTGACTTTTTTATGTAATTTTTTACTACGTGTATACGATATTTCTATTATTCAATAGTAATAATAACAATTTTCGTGATATTGTAATTTTTTTATTGTGGAGAACAATACAATAATTTCTGAATTTGGAAATTGTTTATTTCACTGTAAATTCGTATTTTTCTACATTTTCTGACAATTTCCATCTTTTTTTTTTTTATTCGGACTATACACTTCGTCTCAAACGTGACGGATTAAAGAGTTTTTAACGTACATACATACACATATACACACACACAAACATATATATATATATATATGTATATATATATAATAAAATTATTCTGAAACTACATACAGTTTATTAAAATTTTTAGTAGAACTTATTCCACTAGTGTTGATGTATTGGAGAGTAGTGATTTTATGAATTAACAAAACAAAATAAAATCGAAGTTAATCACTAAAAATTTTTTTTATTATTGGTAATGCTTGAAAATGACTTTATAGTCGAAAAGCTTTGCTTATATAATAAAAAAAATTTTTAGTGATTAACTTCGATTTTATTTTGTTTCGTTTATTCCACTAGGTTTATTTAAAAAGGTTAAATCTTTCTCTTTACTAATTTATATTGTCAACGTATATTTCAATTGAAATAATGCCGTTATTTCGGAATAAATAACGAATTTAATAATAAAGCGACGAAATAAAATTTTTAAGCCCAATAATAGTATCTACGAAAGACGAAATGCATTTAATAAAGGACGTATAATTCGCACGAAAACTTCGAATACAATTTTTTTTTTTTTCGATCATATTTATTTGATTTTCGATTACACATTCACACATACATACATACATACATATACATATATATATATATATATATATATATATATATATATATATATATATATAAAACATGAGCATTTATTAATTATAACTTAGCCATTGCAACTAAACCGAAGGAAATTTCGCATAATTAGAAGGAGGCGACGTATCGCAGTTTCCTTCATATTTCGTACAGGTCAAAATCAAACGCATGTCGACGAATATAAAAAAAAATCTTTCTCGAACATTTATTGGAAAGCTTTAAATTTCAAGAAAAGATATATTACCTTTTAAGAATACAAATTAATTCCGATCGTGCTTTCCACAGCTGCCGGTGTTATATTAATAACGTATAGTCATTACACCTGTACATAATTAAGTTTAGAATAACCGGTAGCATTAATCTTCTTAGTAACACAAAATATTTAAGAAATGAGGCCGAACTCTCAAATTTGATCGACAATTCTTCTTAAAAATCTTTAAAAATATATATATTTAGCAGATACACTTGTACAACTGATGTGAAAACGTGCAGCTTCTTTCCAAACATTGAAAACAAGGTACAATCTCAAAAACTTTCATATCAATTTCTTTATATCAAAATTACTGAGTGGACACGGAAAGTTTAGAGAATACCTTCACAGGTTCCAGATAAAAAATAATTGATTATTTCCTCCTAAATAGCTTTCCATTTGGTTGCTGGAAAATTACGACTGTGAAAGTTTGTTTTTAAATTTTATACAAAAATCAACACAGTAAAATATCGTATACGATCACACGTCTTCTTCTTGGTGCGCCGTACTCTTCTCAAAGCGTTGGCAATCAGATAATAGCTAAAACTCGCGTTGCCTCTCGATCCTTAAACGAGATGTAGAATTGAGCTGGTATTTGTCGTCCAATTCTTAAGTGGTTTTCCATTCAATTTGTTCTTCGTCTTCCCGCACTTCTTTTTTGCCCAGTATATATGAGCTTTAGGATCACACATTTTTCTTTTTCGTTCTGCGATAATGTGCTCAAAATACTTTATTTATCGTTCACTTAACTAAAAATCGTTTTCAAACAGGTTTCCACCTATTTTCCTATATAACTTATTAAATCGCAAAGTTAAATTACTGATACTCGAACACAAAAACAGAATACGGAATAAGACTATATAAAATCTAAACGATAACCACATATGGCAAATTATAGAAACTTTGAACAAAACACACCGCAACACTCCCTTGCTCGAATCGGTGAAAAATATAACTTAACAGCGATAGTGTACGAAGGCATAGTTACTCGCTAAATTTTACACTGACATTCGCACACAAAATCGTACATTATCCACAAACAAACACCATGCAGTAGTCACACGCGCAACTATTTTTCCAAAAATTCTTTTCCACTGAAATTACACACATCTTGCTACGCTTAATAAAATATCGAAACACATTAAAAAATTAAAGAATAAATTAACTACTGATTCGGATAATATTCTATGAAAACACATGCCACGCAAATGTGTTGTTCTATTAACAAACATCATTAACGTCAGACAAAATTATTTTTCCGCAACATGAAAATCATCTTCAATAATAATGAAACCTAACAATTAGTCACCCTAAAAATATGAAGCCAATAAGCTTACTTCCCAATATAAGCGAAATTATGAAATTACTAACCAACTTCACCGTATTTGCTAATGATAATAAAATATTACCCCGAAATCAATTCGTTTTTAGAAGTGAACTTTCTGCACTACACGCAGTGGCAACTGCCTATGATACTATAACGGATAATTTTAATTTAAATAAACACACCGGACTTTCTATACTTATTGATATGGAAAAAGCATCTGATACTGTGTATGGCATTACGGTCTGCTATACAAGATGATCAACCTAAACTTTCATAATAATTTAACGTTAAAAAGTTAACTAATAGAAACTTTTCAAAAAAGATTATTCCGCATTAATACAGGTGTTCGGCAAGGCAGCATATTAGGACATTTTTCGTTTTGTATTATATATTAATGATATATTGCCAAATTCAAACATGTTCGCACCATACTATATGTCGATGATATTGCGCTACTAACGTCATCCTTCACAGTCTAGTGCTATAATTAAATTACAACGAAAATTTAGAATACTTCGTGCATTCTTAAACAAGTGAAATTTAGCTATAAATGTTGCTAAAACAGAGGCTATACACTATTCTCCAAAAGTAGGCCGGATATAAAACCAAATTTCAAACTGATTAACATGACTATTCGATTGAAATAAAAACATACTAGGTGCCGCGTCATACTTAACAAAATATTAATTCTCCAGATTAATTATAGTCTTAAATAAAACCAGAGCAAGAATGTTTTCACTATATTCGATAAAAAAATCTAAATTAAGTATTCGGAACAAAATTAATTGTATATAAATCCTTAATTGAACAACTTACAAATATTCTGTTTGGAATTATGTACCCAAAATCTACATATAAGAAAATCCGATTAATTCAGAACGATTGCTATACAGAATCATACTAAGTATGCCGATAAATAATAAAATACAATTAATGCACGAAACGTTGAAGCTAGGGACTATATTACGAAGAGAATATCAATTCTTGTCGAAAAATTCTTTCTTAAAACAACTCTTTTCTCAATGTCGCTATCGAATTATAACTACGAATCATTAACCCTAACATATAAAAAATATAAACATAAAAGACTTAAACACAATTTTATTTCGTAAATGCTTCAACTTGATATTAATCTTATATTATTAACGCGATTAAATACCCTCGCGCCCGTTATTTGTACCTGCTTCACATCTTTAATGTGTGATTATGCATACATGCGCGTAAGTAAATTTGTTTTTCCCGACATAATCTATTATTAATATTAAAATACATATTAATTATCCTATTATCGCATAGATAAACTTTCGTTTTGGATAAGACCTACGTGGTGACTAATAATTTTATACCATATAACGGAATTGGAAATATGTACGACTTTACAACGCGTTGTTTCGTAGGTTAAATAATCAATCCGTATTAAAGTCAAAATGCAATTCAAGCATTCTTATTAAAATTATAAAAATACTCCTCCGTTGGCACAGATGAGAACTCAGAGGCAAAAAAATCTCGGTAAGATCCCCCTTTTTAAAAAAAAAAAATCAAAATAAATATATATATTTTTTCAAATATTCGCGAAACTGAGACAGCATTGTCAGCATTTTTTTAAAAATAATTAAATGTTTAATAATTTGCTTTAGCGTTAAGGGTTGTCATCCTTACCAAAAATTGCAACGTTTCTTCTTGAAAATATAGATTAAAAAAAAAGATGCGAAAACAAAAATAATGTTTAAAAAAAAATTATGTTTTTTTTTTCTAATCAACAAAATGAAATTTATTTGAATACAGCTGGTGTTATTAATATTTATTAAAACAACAATAAACGAATAATTAGGTTTACATATAATTATGTAGTCGGTCAGATCTTTTGGCATTTTTAATAGTGAGCGCTTCTATAACTGATACTGAGTTTTTTCGCTATTCTACGGATAAAGCTGATAATTGCACTCGGAACACGTTGTGTCGTGTAAATAATTTATAATTATTTTCAGATTGAAAAAAGATCGCTGTGCTGACTTTAACAGCGTCATGAACAATTTGATAACTAATATTACATCTGGAATATTGCTTAAAAAACAATAATGATTTTTCATTAAATATTTAAAAAGATCATGTATAGGCGTGTTATTTGAGATATTTTCCTGTCATTAAATTCCGAAGTGATAAAACGAAATCTGTAGATAATTTTTCTGAATAGTTATTAGTTTTTGCGACGCTGTAAACGGTTCAACTAGGGTTTTTCTTTTGTTTTGTTTTTTTTTTAAATAAAATGCGAAATTATTGAATAAACGGAAGGAAACTATCAATAAAGAGGAGTATCTAACGTACTCGTATCATCTTTATCAAAAGAAGCATTTCGCGGTAAAAACATAATATTTTCATAAATGCTAATCACACTGAGCAAAGCCAGTCTGTTATGAAGTGTTCACTCAGATCACGACTACAGCTCATCGACGGGTGACACAAAAATTCGTTAATTGTAGAAAAATAACATTATTTTTCGAAAAGTAATATTTACGCACGTGTCGAATCATCTCGTCTACTAATCGATCGCACAAAGCCTATATAATTAATTTAACGGAAAACGAGCCGGACAAACTGAATTATATAAAAATAATATTGATATCTACGAAACGCCTATCTAAAATGAAAAAAAAAAATGCAATAATTTTAAAAGTAAAAAACTAAATTAATTAAAAATTCTAGCCGAATTATACGATATTTGGTTAGTAAAAATATTTCACAACTGCGTTAACGTTTTTTAGTTTTCACGCAGAATTACAAATAACAAATATTAACGTACGAAATAGTTAATAATAAAGCCTAATATATATATATATATATATATATATATATATATATATATATATATATATATATATCGATAGGTACTTTCGTTTTTAACTCAGCGTTAGTCGCATGTGAGAATTTCTCTCATGCGAGGAAAAATCTCACATGAGAGAAATTCTCATAATGCGAACAATGACGTTTCATTTTTTCGTAAAAAGTTTTTTTTTATTACATATGTTCCAATATATTAAATATATTATATAAAAGTACATCATACAAAAATTCATATATTTAGGTAACACTGCGTCCAGTGTAATTTGAATCGAAATAACTATTCATCTCTAGCTGAGAATTGATTAGGATAAAGTTGATTATTCATATCATCGCCAAAATCTGATTCTGTGTCATATTCGCTAACAATTAATTCATCATCATTTGACACTTCTAAAATTTCATCTACCACTACTAACCGCATGGTTGTAACTTCAATCACGTTACACAATATACCATAAAACTGATTTTTGCACTAAGCAAAGTTAAGTCGAGAGGTACTAAACACCACAACTAACATCAACATATAGGCATAAAATTATTTAGTGTGATAAAAAAATCTCATAATGCGACGGGGTTATAAGATGCAGAGTCTTCCTAACAGACGAAAGTATATAAAGTAATATTTTGCGCGCGATAGTGCTTTTTATGTTTACGTAGCTCTAGATGATAATTTTAAACGTATTTTAACCAAAGAAGACTCCGAGGCAATGGAAATGCCGGCGTACGGAAGAATGTTAAGAATTTCACTGACCATCCGTAGAACGAATGCTTCAATTCTGCAAATTTAACCATACCAAAGAATAATAACAATAATTTATCAAAAAGAATGATGATATTAATCGAGCTAACAGTATTGAAAAGGCGATCATTCCGGGGAAAAGTAGAACGACAGATAGGCCGACCGTCGATATATCGATCAAATTAATAAGATGACCGGTAACCGTACCGTCCAAGAAATCACGCGCCAGACCGAGAACAGAAATATACGTCGGAAACTTTAAGTCATAAATTGGACACGATTTTAAAAATATATTTTTAAAACTGAGACATATTCTACGTTAACCGAGTGTTAGTTTTTTTTAAATAAAGTAAACAATTTACATATTTCATACTGAAATTATTCTAGAACAATTTTATTTTCTACAGCTTATAAATTTTGACTTTTTTCTACTGAAAAAAAATTACGACGATTCGAAAAATAAATAGAAAAAAAAAAACATCTCTTTTTATCATCAATACGATTATGAACATTATTAACATTTTATTTGTTTCTTCGTAGAAAAAAAAAAAAACAAAACAAGAAATTCTAATACACAATTAACGCTTCTTCTTCTTTTTACCCCATCATCTTCGACGATCAACATAGCTGTTCCATCTTTCTCCTTGGACATGTCTGCCAACTCTGTAGATTATCTTGTGTTCTACCACCGACGCACATCAGCATGATAATTTTTCTTCTGTTTGGCTTCCGATGTCTATCAACGATACCATTCGGGGCAAGTTGAAATAAAATAATATATACACCTCCCAGTGCCTGGATCTTCTTTTTTAAACGTAGATGTGAGAATCCAACTTTCCATACCGTACAGTAGTGCCTTCAGAACGCTTTATTAGCGAAGCAATGTATAACAGGCTAGTTACAATGTTCGGTAATAAACAATTTAAATTATTAAATATATACGTTTTCAAGTGGCGTTGAAATAGAAAAATGAAACTGATTTTTACATAATATAATCGCAGCAATTATTAAGTTTCGGAGAGAATTCAATTAGAACATCTGACAAATTTTTTTTGGCATACAATATTATCCGTTTATTTCAGTTTATTCGTACATAAAAGCATGAATCTAGGTGAAATTGTAAATCATTTCACAGTAGGAAAGGATTATTAAATTTATTTAAAAAAAAAAAAAAAAAACTAAAGCACGTAAGATAAGTTTTCGCATATAATTAGATTACCTTAGACTTCTTGAGATATATATATATATATATATATATATATATATATACAAAACCGGATAGATACGTACAAATGCTCGAAAAAATAAAAAAAATATTTGACCAACAGTTCAAACGAAATAAATAACAGAAAGCTCTAAAAAAACGATGATAGTGATAATGACGAGCTTAATGAAAAGATGAAACCACTATAGTTTTGAACTTATCCCCACCGCGTGTATCTGCAACTCACGCGCCGGTGAACAAATGCTTAATCGGTTTGATGAAGATTTGAAGTGGAGTTAATAATGAGCCCAAAACAAGAACGTAGATACATACAGATTTATATATATATACACATATATACATGCAAATGTATTTAAAGAAGCACACATCTACATATACAATTAATGCAACGCATTTATATCTTATATGATATGTATATATATATATATAAGCTACTTCAAATGGTTTTCCAATTCTCTTCATCTCTATACAAACCGCAATCTTCGTTTGGTATCATATTACTATACTAGCGTACCTTACCGCCTAACAAGTACGCAGCTTTTACGATAAACACATTAATACGCAATATCAAAACACACAGTAAACTTACAGTAGAATTTACTTGTTGAATAATCCCATTGCGATATTTTCTTGACGTAACTCAATCTCAGCAACTTTAAACCCAGGAAAGTTTCAAGGTCGTTAAAATAGGCTTCGGAAAAAAAGAAAAAAAAATGTAAGCACACCGAAGATAAAGAAAAAGGAAGTATAATTTCCTCGTGTAAAATATTATTCGAAAAATTTCTCTACCGTTCCCTACGAAAATTCGTTCCAATATTTACGCAAAAGGAACACAACCACATTCAAACACGATTATACTTACACTAGAAAAACGTCCGTTACATTATGCATATCCGATTCTCTGGGTGTGTTTTGTCGTTTGTTTTCTTTTAATCTGTCGTCAAATAAAACACTAAGCCTACGATATTTTACACGAGGCGTAGATTCGTATCGAAATTTTGTTTCAACTTCAATGAAAAGATCAAAAAAAAAAAACAAAGTTTGAAAAACCCATCGCAATTCCGGTAAAAAAAAACCAATTGCTATTTTCGCCTTGAAATTACTAAAAGCTAAAATAGAATTTATCATAAAACACTCGCGAGACATAAAAATATTTTTGTATAAACACATTAACACACAAAATCTCGTAATATGTAACACATAGAATAGAATTACGCGAATTTGTTTTTTTAAATATCAATCGCATATTTAAGTGTAAAAAAATTTTCTACACTGTAGTAAGTTCATTTAGAATAAATTGAACCGTAATAATATAAGAATCATGCGTTTTCCTACAAATTACTGACAAGTTAAAAATGTTTAATCTTACATAGGAGGAAAAAAAAAAAACAAAAAGATTAATAAACAATTTCAGTTCGAAAAGTGAATATAATTAATAGACAATTTAAAAAACAAAAAAAAAACTCCTTAATACGTCGAATTATTCTTCGAGTGGAACTGTTCATCGGATTCGGCATAAATAGGATATTTATAAACACGATTTATCAAAAAATTCCAATTAAGCTTAAAAATTCGTTATTTTTAACGTATCTGCGAAATTATTAATCATACGCAAGGCTTATATTTACAAACATTTATCAAAGTCCATCGAATTTAGATTTAAAATGTTTACTCTTAATATATATATATTTCGTTCAAATTTAAACGTACAACGTCTTATGCGCGAAAATATCAAATACTTCAGTTATTTACTCGATATATAAAATAATTTACATCATTTTTATTCATATAAAGTAATGCGTATTTCAAATTTTTTAAAATCACATCTTCGGCATATATAAAATATATAATATTTCACACATTCGCCTGGTTTCGCAAAAACAACTTTTACTTCTGTTTGAAATGTTTTAAACTTATAAATGGCGAATTAAAGACGATATCGTCGTTTAAAATAGGCGAAAACTTAAATAAATTCCGCAATATTTCGAAAATATAGATGAAATCTGTTAGAAATTATTAAATTAGATTTCTTTCATTTGATTCGCGAAAATCTACGATAAGTATTCCGTTAGAAAACAAGTCAATATAAGCAATTATTAATAAACTAAATCATTTTTTATCCTCGACTAAACTAGAAAATATTTCAATTATAAACGTTTTTACGCAATAACGAACATAATTACAACGTATATATATATATATTTCATGTTCTGTATGTTTACAATCGAAAAATCTCCATATTCGCCAGTAATAAAAACTAAAATTGTTCTATTAATAAATTTCGCATATAAGAACTTAAAAATACATAAAAATCACTTTTATGCAAAAAATATTTGTATCGATAATATCATATATATATATATGTAAATTCACTTACCCAAAATTTTCCTTTTGAAATATAATCGTGCACGAATTCTCGAAAACATATTCTGCGCTAGAAGAATAAAGTAATATACAAAATGATTAAAAAAAAAAAATGTATAAAATGAAATATTTTCTATAAAAAAACGAAATAAAAATAACAATAGAATCGAAAACACAATTCCGGCTTTTATGTTAACTAAACCGACATACCTTTACGATTAAGTGATATTGGAATGCGATATTACAACTAAATTCTCGAACACATTTTGGTTAAACTAGAAACACTAGATAACTGTGCAAACGAGATCGAACTCGTCCGTCTGTTACGATCATTTTCACACTGGTCGTTGGTTAATTTTATAAAACAATTCTAACGGAAACTGAAATGTACAAAATTAAATTTAATATTTAGTTAAATATATAAAAATACGAAAAAAGATATAAATTATTTATAGTAAATAGTTATTTAATCGAAAATTGTGGTAATTTAAAAAAAAATAATAAAATATCTTACTCCGTTTAGTAATACTGGCAGTAAAGTTGCGCTCTAATTTATCGCAAGTAAAACCAGTTTCACCAGTTCCGGTTAGTTTGTGTTCTATTTCCTAACACTATTATTTTTAAAACCGAAATTTTGTTTAAACTATAGTTACAATAAATACGGCTTTATCTACTTAAAATGTTAGTACAAATCCGAGATTGATGAAGCTATATCGCGCACAAATTTAATTTAGTTATATTGTAATAAATTCGTTGTAATCTAAACAATAGTAACACGAGTTGTAGCTTTGAATAATTTTTAATCTAAAGTGCCAATCCAGATATTATACGGGTTTTGATCAAAAATATTTTCTCAAAATCGTTCATTTATTATCGCATTAAGAATATCGTCGTTTTATTTACTTAAAAATATGAATAAATCGACTATAAAAATAATAATTTTTATGTTAGAACTTTCGTCTGCAGAAACATGTAGATAATTTTTTATTTTAGCGCCGACACTACAGAGTGAGTTTACACTTTGTCGACGATACTAATTCCGATTATCGATAGATAACGATTACTTTTTTATCGATACGTCGATTTTCGTCCGTTCCATTTATTGCAGTTAGTATTTATTTTCATTTTTTTTTTTTTTTTTTAATATGCGAGTATAATCTGGTGTTTTTTTTTTTGCGGTACTATTAAAATCTGCAAAACTTGGTTAATTTTTAGACAACGTTAAATTTTCGTTCGGTGCGTTTATATTTATTTTAAATATCGCACAGACTAAAACGCTAATTATCTAAAAATAACATATATATTTTCGATAATTGTAAACAGTCTGTTTAATTAGAAAATTAGATACCGAGTCTTATTCGTTAAATTACGTTTTTTTTTTTTTTTTTTTTTATAAAACTCATTCGACGCGGAAGTAATAATACTAAATAATTATTAAAATCCGGTATACATTTTTTAATAAAATAATTTGTAATCTCATCTCGATTATAGCGCTCGTATCGCCGTGGATAATAAATGTTATATATATCAAAGCTAAAATAGTTAAGAATGACCGAATTCGTAAAACTGAAATAAACTTTTAGCTTTTAGATCGGAAGAATAGCTCTTAAAACGTTCGGATTTAAATTTTTTTAATTATAAACTTTTACATTCAAATCAAATTTATAATAAAGGTATATCAAAGCTAAAATAGTTAAGAATGACCGAATTCGTAAAACTGAAATAAACTTTTAGCTTTTAGATCAGAAGAATAGCTCTTAAAACGTTCGGATTTAAATTTTTTTAATTATAAACTTTTGCATTCAAATCAAATTTATAATAAAGGTATATCAAAGCTAAAATAGTTAAGAATGGCCGAATTCGTAAAACTGAAATAAACTTTTAGCTTTTAGATCAGAAGAATAGCTCTTAAAACGTTCGGATTTAAATTTTTTTAATTATAAACTTTTGCATTCAAATCAAATTTATAATAAAAGTATATCAAAGCTAAAATAGTTAAGAATGGCCGAATTCGTAAAACTGAAATAAACTTTTAGCTTTTAGATCGGAAGAATAGCTCTTAAAACGTTCGGATTTAAATTTTTTTAATTATAAACTTTTGCATTCAAATCAAATTTATAATAAAGGTATATCAAAGCTAAAATAGTTAAGAATGACCGAATTCGTAAAACTGAAATAAACTTTTAGCTTTTAGATCGGAAGAATAGCTCTTAAAACATTCGGATTTAAATTTTTTTAATTATAAACTTTCCATTCAAATCAAATTTATAATAAAGGTATATCAAAGCTAAAATAGTTAAGAATGACCGAATTCGTAAAACTGGAATAAACTTTTAGCTTTTAGATCAGAAGAATAGCTCTTAAAACGTTCGGATTTAAATTTTTTTAATTATAAACTTTTGCATTCAAATCAAATTTATAATAAAGGTATATCAAAGCTAAAATAGTTAAGAATGACCGAATTCGTAAAACTGAAATAAACTTTTAGCTTTTAGATCGGAAGAATAGCTCTTAAAACGTTCGGATTTAAATTTTTTTAATTATAAACTTTTGCATTCAAATCAAATTTATAATAAAGGTATATCAAAGCTAAAATAGTTAAGAATGACCGAATTCGTAAAACTGGAATAAACTTTTAGCTTTTAGATCGGAAGAATAGCTCTTAAAACGTTCGGATTTAAATTTTTTTAATTATAAACTTTTGCATTCAAATCAAATTTATAATAAAGGTATATCAAAGCTAAAATAGTTAAGAATGACCGAATTCGTAAAACTGAAATAAACTTTTAGCTTTTAGATCAGAAGAATAGCTCTTAAAACGTTCGGATTTAAATTTTTTTAATTATAAACTTTTACATTCAAATCAAATTTAACTATTTAACGAACTTTCAGACTACGCTACTTCGTTTTAAAAAATAAACTCGAAAATATAGATTTTAAATTTAATTTTTCGATCAGATTTTTACGCTTTTTCTTAGAATGCGTTTTCGTTCAACACTTTGACTAAATATTAATAGTTTTCTGTTTTCGATTCGATAATAACAATGTACGCTTTTGATTAATCGTTGAAAAATAATCGTTTATAGCCTAAAATTATTTTCACTTAATTACCGAGCAGGAAAACATCGTCTTTATCGACGATATAATTTTTCATCAACTTTCGAGAATTTATCCGGGTGTTTTTGTTTTTTTAAATTATATTTCTTCAAGCGATATTTACAAAATATATTATTATATTTAATCGAATAAATGAAAATCGGTAGTTATTAAATAAAACTGTTTTTTTTTTTGTGTGCGATATAAATATATACACCGATATATAAATCGATTAGTAAAGTACGTTTCGTAATATCGATATATCAACCGACGATATGTACGATGATCACTCTCGTTTGTAACTTTACAATCCGAAATTATTTTTATTATATCGTTATGAATAACAACGTTATTAAACGGAATTTTGATACCTAATAATAGATTTGTTGATAAAATTGTAGAAATACGTACTTTTAAAAGAACGCGTTGAATCGTCGCTTATGGACGATCAGAAAAGTTGTCTATTTTAACTTTATAGAATATTTTCCAATTTACCGGTGTGTTTTTGATATAAATTTAGACATCGACCTTATCTGAAAATTAACCATTTAAAATGTAAAAACGAAAAACCTATAAAGTCATTTTTTAATTATTCGTACCTAATTTTGACATCTATAATAGACAAAAAAAAAATTAAAATTTTTTTAACTGTTTAATAAGGTCGTTAGAGAAAAATAAAAATGAGACGGGTTTTTAAAGGAAATTTTGGTTAAAAAAAAAAAAAAAGTGAAAAACTTCCCAAGTGAAACGCTACAAGAAGGGAAAACGACGTTTAACTTGAAAGGAAGAAGTTTCAGTTGGTCGATTTTCCATTGGAATTTACCGTGCAACGCAAAATACTAACACTGAGGATAACTACTTCAAAACTCGCTGATCCCTTGTGCCATCATAAACGCGGGTGGGTATTACTATAAACACGCGATTGTAAAATTGAATTGAGAGTTCCTCTTTTCAGCGGTAAGTGCAGAACACTTTTCAATTTACTACCATTTACGTTTTATTTCAACATGCTTTGCATATATATGTATGTGTATATATATATATTCATCGATACAATAACCGTTGTTGTTTTGCACGAATTATATACGTATTTAGGCGAGGTAACTTTTTTTTTTTGTGCGTTTTTTCGGAAAATATGTTCAGGTACGAATCGCATACTATTCAAAACCGTTATTACGCGCATAACTATCAGAAATAAATTCTTAGAATTCGGGCAATTACTGTACGATAAAGATATTCATGTAGCGTGTGTAAGTGAAACAAAGATTGACTCGACTAAGATGCCCAGGGTACATTATCGACTAGATCGGAACTTAAATGGCGGTGGGGTAGCCTTATTTATAAAACAAAATATAGTTCACTCACCTGTAGTCATACCACATTTAAATAAAATCGAAGCTACGGGAATTTCTCTTGAAATATCTAACAACAGTATTATCATCTATTCCGTTTACTGTCCCCCCCTAAGGTAAGTCATAAAAATCTTTATTACTATATTTTCAACTTATTATCAACACATCACCGCGTTTTAATTGTAGCCGACTTTAATGCACAGAGTTTGGAACTGCTATTCCAATAATATGTCTGATAATTGTATTTTAAATATGTCGTATAAATTTAATTTTCAAATTTTAGCTCCCAGTGAACCTACCTTCTATCCGGACAATCGAAATTTATATCCTAGTATTATTGATTTTGTATTAGCAAAAAACGTTCAAACGATAACCAAGCCTATTTCTCTACCATTTTTAAGTTCTAATCGTAATCCTATTTTCTTCGAGCTGTGTAAATCGGGTATTACTATCGCATTGCCATCTGTTTTCCTCTTTAAAAATGCTAATTGGAACACATATCGAAATCATATTAATAATAACATAACATTAGGAGGTCCTTGTAAAAGTAATATGGAACTAGACAATGAAGTGAATAGTTTTACTGACTTGCTTTTAAAACCGGCTAAATTAGGCCGTTCCTAAATCTGTCGCAACTTCAAATTATTACAAAATTTCTTCCAATATTCTGACACTGATCAAGTTCTCAAAAATTATATTAGACATAGATATCAAAAACTTAAAAATGCTTCTACAAAGGCACTATTAAACCGTTTAACGTGCTTGGTAAAAGATAAATGAGGATCGAAATTTTAATTTTAATTATAAACTTCGTAATCTTACGGTTAAAGATGAAAGTTTATGGAAGAGAACAGTACTTACAAATACGCACACACATTTACCGCCAATCAGCTATAATGGTAGCACAGCCTATTCGGATAAGGATAAAAGTAACTTGTTAGCAATGATGTATTATGATATTCATACACAAAATTCGCATTTGACGTCGAACTATTGCAATAATAAAATTTTATCTTCCATTAAAAAGTACTTAAAAGATTCGCCTGTGAGAATTTTGCCCGCTGATTTAACAAATGGTCAGCGAGGTACATCATAAAGAAACTTAAAAATAAAAAATCAGTAGGTCTAGATAATATACCTACAATATTGATCAAAAACTTAAAAGCGATTGTTCGACAGTCATACTAAATTCAATTTTATTACTTTCTTATTTTCCCGACTGCTGGAAAGTGTCGAAAGTTATTCCTATACCTAAATCAAGTAAGGACATTTCTGATCCCAGAAATCTGCGGCCCGTGTCATTACTTAGTAATTTTAGTAAAATAGCAGAAAAAATTATTTTGAGTAGACTAAAAAAATTCACAGATGATAATGATATTTTTATAGAACAACAATTTGGATTTAGGAGTAATTTATCTACCGTCATGCAATTAGCAAGAATTAGTGAAACCATAACTGATGGGTACAATAAAAATATGCATACAGGATTACTGTTATTAGACATAGAGAAAGCCTTCGACACGGCAACTTGGTTTAACATACAAAATTATTCAACTTAAATTCCCTAATTACTTAGTTCGGCTTATTAAAAATTATTTAAGTAACCGAAATTTCATAGTTAAAATTAACAATGATAATTCCTACATGAAAAATGCATTAGCGGGAGTTCCCCAGGGGAGCATACTGGGACCTTTCTTATTCCTTCTTTTTATTAATGACATTCCTAAAATTAAACATTTACAGATGTCATTATATGCTGATGATACTGCTATATATATTGTACATCGTATCGAATTGACACTATACAAAGAAGACTAACTCGGGGTTTTATTAAATTAAATTCGTATTTTAATAAATGGAGAATCAAAATAAATTCCGATAAAACTCAATCTATTCTATTCACGAAAAGAAGACCACATTTCTTACCACCTGTGATAGTGAACAACAGATCGTTGGTAAAGCGATATTAAATATTTAGGTGTAATACTGGATCGGGGTCTCACATTTACTAAACATGCTGAGTATGCCTGCAATAAGACTCATGCGGTTCTGTTTCAGCTATACCCGATATTTAATAAACGTTGTTACGTCAGCTCGGAAAATAAATTAATAATCTACAAAACTATAATCAGAACAATTATGATTCATTGTCCCATGTGGTCATATACTAGCCGTTCTAACTTAGCGAAGTTACAACGGCTACAAAATATGTGCTGCGGAATAATTCTAAATCTTCCAGTCTATGTAAAGACTGAACACATTGGCATTGAACTTACCATATATACACGAGGTTGTCGAACAAAAAACAAAATTCTTTTTTGATAGCTGTGCCTGCAGTCAGTACTCATTTATAGACGATTTGGGGATTACACACGTAGAAGTTTGCAACTAAAATATAAGCGCTACAAACGCAAAAGAATTAAACACACGCTATTATGATATACAGCCGGGATTATATTTTATTTAAGATTTATTTTTGTATATAATACATATAAAAATTATTGTATATCCTACTAAAATAAATATCTATAAATTTATATATAGGTAGCTTTATGATCAGTATGTTTTGTTAGTTCCTGTATTTTTTACTTTAGTTAAATGAGCAACTGGGCATACTTTTTAAACTAGTGTACGTAGTAAGAACTGTGTATGCGTTATATTATTTATTTGTTTTTTTTGTAACATATATTTATTTTTTGTAAATACACTTTTTATCAATCAAAAACGCGCATAACTATAACTGATTTTTTCTTCTTATAAATTCCCACAATTATAACCAACAGCGTGTAATTATAAAACGAATTTTTCTAAACTCATAACATTCGAACGGTTAATGCGATCGAGCTGAAATTTTCTTCGCACTAATTAGAATGGGTATCGAGAATTGACGACGCGTGGGTGGGTGAAATACGAAATTTCCAATATTTCGTTTTGTGGTATACTAGCGATCGGATACCCAAAATTGTAGAAGAAGAAAGAAAGAAGAAAGAAAAATGTATTTTATCAAATTACAACGTGTACACACAAATATTTACATAGTAGAGTTCCGGCATGAGCCTCACCTCGACCGCAGTATTAAAATTAAAATAACAACACTATAGTTTAAACGGAAGTATGATAAGCGGGGGAAAATTTATAAAACCCGCAAACAAATAAAAAAAAAATTAATTATATATATACATAAATATACATACAAATATATACGTACATGCATACACATATACACATATAACTTAAAACGATACAAAGGTAAAAATTGTAACAACACACTTAAAAGTTAAAACAAAACAAAAATTAAAAAAAAAAATTAAAAATAAAAAAAAATAAAAATAAAAATTATATATATACATATATACATAGCGGAGAAAAGAAAAAAATACAAAACAAAATAAACTCTTTTCGAAGCGCATGAAAGATGAAGCGTACAGAGGTATAAGTGTTAAAATAACTTAACAATATAATTACGAATAATAACGATTGAACATATTACAAATATACTAATTTACAACAAATTATGTTTAATACGACGATGTTTGTACCTGGTATACATGAACATAAGTTGCCTGGAATCGTAGTTGCCAATAGTCGTTATTAGTTCATTGCTACGTACACTGCAGTTTTGAAAAAATTTGTTCGCTAATTTAAATATATATTCTTTAATATATGGAATATTTAACATGTGGTGCATAGATATTCTCGTATAACGAGATGCATTTAAAAATGCATCTTAAACATTGATTTTGTACAAGTTGCAGTTTCTTAAAATTAGAATTAGATACAGAGCACCAAACCGGACAAGAATAAGTCATTGTTGGACGGATAATAGTTTTATATAAAATTAACTTATTATCAATATTCAGGTGAGATTTACCTTTAAAAAGCGAATAAATTGAACATATAGTTTTATTCGCTTTTGTAATGGCAGCATTAATTTAGTAAATGTCAATTTTTTATCGAAAATTACGCCTAAGTAACGAACAAGACCACTCGATAAGATCGCCATTAATATTAATTTTCTCGGGTAATAAAGGTCGTCTGCGAGTAAAAAGTATCGATTCGGTTTTTAAAGGATTGATGACAATTTTCCATTTAGTGAAATATTTCAAAACTCGTGAAGATCCTTGTTGTAATCTATTACTAATTGCGCGTGGTATAAAGGAACTACAGAATAAAGCTGTATCATCAGCATAAAGAGCAACTTCGATGTTGTTTAATTTGTGAAAATCGTAAAAATAAAGCGAAAATAGAAACGGTCCTAAGACGCTATCCTGAGGTACACCAGCTAGACAAGTCTTGCTGGAAGAACGCGCTTCATTAATTTCAACATAAAATATCGTAGAATTTGTAATTTCTACATATTTTCAATTACTTAATACATTAAGCGTATGCACAAAATTTCATCCGAATCGATAGAGCAGTTTCGGAGATAAGTATATACTTTAAAAGAAAATATAACAACGCACAACACGGTGTTCATTACGAAAACGTATTGTCAAATCGTATGTACAGGAACACTACATGGACTTTAAACGATAGAAGTTCGCAGAAAATTGAGGCTTTTGAAACGCGGTGCTGGCGACGCATGTTAAATATTTCGTTCCTCGATAAAAATCAAAATAAATAAGCTTTTAACCGAATACAAGAGGAAAACTTGAAAAGAATTAAAAAAAAAAAAGTAATGAAATGGATAAGGCGCGTGTTAAGGCATATTGAAAGATATTCGAGAAAAACGTGCAAGCCAAAAGGAAGACCAAGACAGGCACTGAATCGAAATGAAGCGTACATCAAGAGCTACAGTGAACAAAAATGGTTAACATCAGAACGGAAAAAATTACGTCGGACGATAGGGGCGAACCAATTTAAAGACTGATACACCGAATGAACGTCATATGCGCGCTAGTAATAGTATAGTACACTGTAAAAACACGCGGAGACTGCACTGTGACGTGACAACAAAGCGATAGTTCATCCGGGTGTGTGTCTAACTACGATGAAATTTGTATTACTCTCCTAATCGAGGCATAAAATAATCAATACTCCATTAAATCGGTTAATACCAATTGTTTAATACCTGCAGCAGGTAGTGCGCAAGAGTAATTTTCCATTATCGCACTTAACAAATTATTAAACATGTTACACCTCTTGAGGTAACAAAAGAAATTTCAAATAGCAATCCTAAAAAGGAGAACCTGCAGCTGATGACACAACCTCATCAATACTAAACATAAAAGCATCACTGTGCTCACCTACATATTCAATGCATGTTTTCGTCTAAAACATCTACCAAAATGTTTCAAAATATCTCAAATTATTAAGTTGCTCAAATAGGGAAGCCTGTGCAAACAGTAAGTTCATACCGCCGCATTTCATTACTACCAATGATATACGAAATACTTCTTAAGCGATTAAAACCACTCGTAAATTTACCAGATCATCAATTCGGGTTCCGCAACAAGCATTCGACGATTGATCAAATACAACGAGTAACAAAGAAAATAGAAACAGCCCTCGAAGAAAAGAAACTCTGTTCAGCAGTTTTTTTAGATATCTCACGAGCTTTCGATCGAGTTTGGCATGAAAGGCTTATATACATAAAATGACCTATGAAAAAATTTGTGTCAATTATTAGAATCATATCTCCCCGAACGAACGTTTCGCGTTACTCATGGAGAAAGTAAATCAAAATATTTACTTGCAAGTGTTCCACAAGGGAATGTCGTCGGACCTATTCTTTATCTCGTGTATACGACATTTCAACATCAGATAAAACGTGCATCGCAACATTCGCAGATGACACAGTTGTTTTAACTATCAGCGATTCCTTTAAAAATGTGAATGAAAAATTACAACATACAATCGACGAAATTAGCAAATGGGCACGAGAATCATGCTTAATGAACAAAAATCTGTTCATGTTATTTATACACTACGACGTTATAACTATCATCTAGTATATCTCGAACGACTGCCTATTCCTCAAAAGGATAATGCAAAATATTTGTTAACTGCAAAAATCTAAACATCGGAAAAGAAATACTACAAGGAAACACATTCAGAATTTCTGAATGGTGCTCAGAAAACAGTCTAAAAATATCCAAAACGAAAACTTCTTCTTCTTCTTCTTCGCGTGCCACCCGATTCGGGTATTGCTTAATCGTCATGTATGGATTTCACCATCTGATGGAAGGAGTTCCGATCTCTTGAGGCTTTGATTAGTTCCGCTGCACTCTGAATTCCAGTCCATATTTTAACGTTGTCAAGCCAAGAGATCCTTCTTCTTCCCGGTTTTCTTCTACCATTGATCGTTCCCATTAATATTGTTTGTAAAAGGTGGTATTTCGATCCTCGCATTAAGTGCCCCAAAAACGCAGTTTTTCGTCTTTTTATTATAATAATTAGTATCCGGCCAGTTCTCATAAGTTTTAACACTTCTTCGTTCTTAGTTTTACTTGTCCACGGAATTTTCCATATCCTTCTGTAACAATATGACGACCATATTTATCTGTAACCTGTAAAAGCTATCAACAAAAAATAAAACTTCGGCTAAATTATATGGGCATTTCGCACCATTCCCATCGATAGTCTATATGCAGAAGCGTCGGAGTATACTCCAGATGTTCGGCAAATGTTTCTACTGGCTAACTTTCATTCTCATTGCGTTGCCTAAAATATCGCCCCTGTGTGTATAATTTCAACTACTTTTTAAATTAACCAGTGGAAACAATTTCTTCATATTGACAATTGATAATATGATTTCACCACAATTAGCCTCCCACACAGTTGAAATAATAGAATCAGAATCAAATCAAATTGGGATGTTAACCTGCTAAATCGTGACAGAAATGGAAGTCCCGTCTCTGTTGGAGCTAATGAAAGATATATTCTTACGACTCCAACTCATCGATCATTTTCACTGATGCATCGGTTTTTAAATGCATTCGTTTGATGTTCCGTAGTAAAAGGTGACTTATTTACAACACCGTATACACTACCTGAGACATCCTCAATTTGTCCGCCGAATTCCAGGCGATGTATTTAGCAGTCTAATATATTACAGATCAGGAGAATATGAAACAAGCACTGATTTGTTCAAATTCGGTAGCGGCACTAAAAGCCATATCCGATTGTTACAATAAGAAGGAACATCCGATTGCCAACGAGATTTTCAATATTGCCAAATAACGTTCCTCTGGATTCCCGGTCATTCAGCAATTCCTGGAAATTAACTGGTTAACAGGACAGCTAAAGAAGCCGCTATGATCCGTCCTGTTCCTGACATTCCAACACCTGCTATAGATTTCACTCACTACTTGAAGAAAACCCTCGCAACTTTGTGGAATAAACGGTGGATAGCTGTTCCAACTACAAATAAACTCCGTCAAATTAAATTTAATGTTCGACCTTGTAATACGATCTTCAGTCGACGCCGAAATGCAATAGTTATCAGCAGGCTAAGACTCGGCTGCAAAAACGAAATTGGCATTTAATAACAACTCGGTTCATGATTTTCTGAACAGATGAAAGACAAACCAGAACTAATAATCGATCAGTACGTTTTGAATATAATAATTTTGTAGGGACGCTATCCTCGTCGTCAAAGAATTATTTCATCCGCTCTCAGATATTCAGATGGCGTATAATAATTCGTGTAATTATCTTTAAAAAATCCATAAATCCCGGAATACTTCAAATTTGTCTTGCGTTTTCCGAATATTTATATATTTATAAATTATTATATCGTGTAATTTAGGTAAATTTGATTTTTTTTTTTTTTTATTTCACACAAAACTTTATGAAGGAGAATATTCGAGGCAAGAAGTTAACCTTTATTAACCGGTATACGATTTTATTTTGTTAGTTTTTCAAGAACCAACTGATACTTCCCAGTACCTTTTCAGAGTTTAGTATCGTGTCTATATTCGAAGTAATGAGTTTATACCTTATGTTGTAGAAGAGTTACTTTAATATAGAAATCGCTACCGGTCAAAAATACCGGTTGTCTGTGTTGATGTAATAATAATATGATTTCGCTTTTCATTGCCGTGTCTGTAATGCACCTGTCGTAAACTCGATATAATTTTATAAAACAGTTGGAAATGGCTTTGGTAACACCTGAAATAAAACGGAGATTGCAGACAGCATGTATAAGTCGCATATTAAAGATAGATGAATGTTATAGCACTGAGAATGGAGCAAGTACACGCATATTAAAGATAGATGAATGTTATAGCACTGAGAATGGAGCAAGTACAAAACTGACAATTATAACAACTTGCAGAAAATGACTGTCGAAAAATGAACGAAAAACGTTTTTATACATCTCTAATATGCAAGACGACTATATGGTACAAGATGTTTTTGTAAGGACTGTGTTGTCTAAAAACATGTATTCAAAATACATTGCACGTTTTTACGCAAATATATTTTTTTCTAATATTTTAAATTTTGTTATGTTTAACCAACAGTTAACATCTTATAATTAAAAATAATACTTAATCGCATTTTATAGAGATATATGAGTATTCCTAAATTATGTTTAAAACATTACAAAACGTTTTTATTAATGTACTTTTTTTAGCACCACTCATTTAATTTTACTTCAAATTTATTACTTTTTTTTTTTTTCTTAAATGTACACAAATGTCACGAAATTATTTTAGTACAATAAAATTTTATTTTTTAAAAATTTAGAATAATTTAAATTTTAAAAACAGTACGTCTGTGGTTCAGGGTTAAGAAAAATGAATCGTCGAATAAATTGCGTCATTCAGTATATTTCAACTTGGGCTCATACCTGGAAAATTAAACTAAATGACAGCAAGTCAGTACGAGTAGACTTTTCCTTCCGACATCATGGTTACATTCCAACTTATTTAGATGGTAAACCGGTTCCAGTTTCTAACTCTGCTCGCTACTTAGGTCTGCATCTTGATTGTAAGTTCAATTGGCAGCGAGCATATTAGAACAAAACGCAAAATGTTGCACCTTCTGCTCTCCAACTTTCGATGGCTCCTTCAGCCTCATTCTGAGCTTAGTCTCGAAGGCAAGAGGCTCATCTATACTTCAATATTCCGACCAGCATGGCGCTATGGTGCAGAGGTGTGAGGAACCGCAGCCAAATCCAAACTCGAAACTCTTGAAAAATTTCAAAACAGGTTCATGCGTATGATTTCAAGAGCACCATGGTTTGTCTCGAACGCCCAACTTCGCTCGATCTCAAAATCGATCCAGGATCCAGTTCCTGTTATCATTCACCAGAAGTCAAACAGTTACATTAATCGTCTTCACCCCCATCCGAACGTTGAAGCAGTTTTACTATTAGATGATTCTAATGACACCCGACGGCTGAAAAGAAAACATCAGCTGGATCTTATTAATATTTAATTTTAATTTATTATAAATATTGCAACCTCATCCTTTTAAACGAATAATCAACAATGCGACCGAATAAAAATCTTTTTTTTTTTGCATAATAGCGCTATAAAAATAAATTTTTGACAAAATTCAGCATGTTTTAAAATTCATCCAAATCAAATATCTGAAAACAGGGTATGATGTTTTAAAAGTGAAAATATTTTAAAACATACTGATAATTAAAAGCTGAATGTTTGATGCGTTATTTTTTTTTTTAGTTAAAAGCTACATAAGAACTTTTCACGTAGCACAGACGCTTATCAAGTTGTTGCAGTGAATATAGATACACTCGCAAATGAAATTGCAGTAGCAGCTATTTACTGCCACAGTGGATTCATAATACCAGACATCGAGTTTAAAACCATCTTTAAAAACTTAGGAAATAACTTCATGTGCGGTGGTGATCATAACACAAAAAACACCAAGTGGGGTTCACGATTAACTAATCAGTTTGGAAGAAGGCTGGAAAAGTGCATACGGAATAATTCACTTGCCATCCTTACACCAATGACACCTACATACTGGCCTGCACACGATAATAGACTTCCAGACATATTGGATTTCTTTATAATCCGTGGCTTACAAAAGTATAGCAGAGAATGTAGAACAGCTATTGATCTATCTTCGGATCATGTTTCTGTAATTGCTACCTTAGACTCCAAGGTGTATATCTATCCAACATGGACTGGTTAACAAGTCTACAAACTGGGATCTTTTTTCAAATATAGTTCAAAGCGAAACTAACCTAAAAATTAAAATAAAAATTAAAAATGATATAGACCTAGCTATTAAAAACTTTACTGATCTAATAGTATACGCTTGTCATAATTCTACAAGTTATAATTCAGGAAAATTATCACACAAATTTATTCCAATCGAAATAAGACAACCGATAAAGAAAACACGAGCCGCTAGGAAAAAATGGCAGCATAATCGTTATCCATCTTTAAAAAAGCACTACACAATATTACAAAATACACTGAAAATCAAAATAAATCAATATAAAAATGAAACTACACAAAGGTATTTGAAAACGATGAACACTGATGCTTCTGTCTTGTGGTATAATACTAAGAAACTATTAAAACTCGAAAAAGAACAGCTTCACATCAAATTAAATAATGGTTGGGCCAGAATCGACAAAGAAAAATCAAACGCTTTTGCAGAATACCTCAGTTCAGTTTTTATTCCGCATCCTGATATGTGTCGTGAATACTCCGAATATATAGAAAATAACTTAAATGAACCCTGTTCACCAGGAAAAACAAAAATGTTTACTCCAAAAGAGGTATTCGAATGCCTACGTAAAGTACCATTACGAAAAAGCCCTGGAGTAGATAACATCACTGGTGAAATCATTTCACGGCTTCCAACAAAGTCAGCTACTCTATTATGCTACATATTCAACGGAATATTACGAATTGGATATTTTCCTAAAGCGTGGAAAAAATCAGTTATATTAATAATACATAAACCGGGCAAGCCGCGAACAGATGTATCATCCTATAGGCCTATTAGTTTACTCTGCTCATTATCAAAGGTATTAGAGAAATTAATTTTAAGTCGTATCCAGTCGATTATAAGCAGTCGTGGAATAATACCAAACCATCAATTCGGATTTAGGAAGTATGTTCTGTAGTATTCCTGGATGTTGCATAAGCGTTTGATAGGGTTTGGGCATCCTGGATTACTGTATAAACTGGGACAGTTTCTCACCTTCGATTTATATGAATTACTTTATTCATATTTATCTGGTAGAACATTCGTTGTCAGAATTAATGGAGATTTTTCGGAAGAACATAATATTTTATCATCTGTACCGCAAGGTAGTCTACTCGGGCCTCTTTTGTATTCGGTCTACACAGCAGACATGCCGACTAGCAATCAAACCATCTTAGCAACATTCGCCGATGATATTGCTATTCTTGCATCCAATTCAGAAGCAATGTATGCAAACATCGCGGTACAAAACCATCTGAATAGGTTGGTTCAGTGGGCACAAAGTTGGCGTATGTTGTTTAATCCCAGTAAATGCCAGCACGTTATATTTACAAATAAAAAAATCAAGTGCCCGGCTGTAAGAATTAACAACATACAAATTTCTAAAAGTAATTCAGTACGTTATCCTGGCTTGTACATGGACAAAAGGCTCACATGGCGACCACATGTGGCACACACTAGAAGAACCATTATTATTCGTGTGAAATCACTACGTCCGTTATTGGGACAGAAATCGGTTCTAAATCTAATGACCAAACGGACTATCTATCTTGCAGCAATCGCTCCTATTTGGCATAGAGTTGTACGGCAGTACTTGCAAGAGTAATCTTAGAAGAATACAGCAACAACAGTCCAAGATACTCCGTACTATTGCGTCTGCTCCATACTATGTTTCTAATTTGACACTGCATAAAGATCTTAAGATTCCATGTGTCAACGATATTCATGTCATGCAGTATAAGAGGTTATTCGATAAATTTGAAGTCAGTAGCAATCCTAATGTTCGCAGAATGCATTCAGACAGTCTTACAGATAATCCTCCAAGGCGTTTGCGCAGGAAGTGGTGCCGAGATGCAATTCCAATCACTTAATAAATCTGGTCTTATTCAAAAGACAACACGTTTTTTTTTTCATTTTAATTATTGTATTTGACCATTCCTATACTATTCCTACAAATATTTAATTCCCATCAAGTTACTCTTTTCTCTTTCTCATAGTCTAGTGTCTTACTGGAGCCACTAAGTGTCTTACTGGAGCCACTAGACTAATATTAATTTCCTACTTACGTGATCACCGTTGTTTGCAGCAATTAATGCTGGTATGATGTTTAAAAGGGGAAAAAAGCTCTTTATAAAAAATCTAATTTTCATGTTTATATGAATACACATTTCAAAAAATTAAAAGAAAGTTAAACGGTCATTGTAAATTAATAGCTACTAGAAAAATCGAATTATTTAATTATGATAATGAAAAACACAACCCTGAAAGCAAAAATTTTGATGTTTCAGTTTTTTACAATATGTAATAAAATAAAATATAAAATAATGTGAAAGTAATATTGCTTTATCTAAAATCGAAAGTACCTAAGTTGAAAAATTTAATTTATACATATGTACATATATACTTGCAAAAATTGTAAAGCCCGTTACCGTTAATTTCACTGAGATAATATAAAATAATGACGGTATTAGCGAATAATAATTATATGTTTATTTTATTATATAATATAGCTAAAATTTTTAATGTCACAAAAATATAAAAAATATTCAGTAATTTATCTACTACATTAACGAATGTAAGTTTACTTGCAAAGCCAAAAAAAAAACAGCCCTCTACCGGTGTTAGGTCACAGCATAATCAAAAAAACCATTGTGTAAAACAGATTTTCATATTTTATCATATATCTGGTGGTATTAAGAGAGAAAGTTTTATTTAAATTATCTCTTTTTAATAAACAAAGTAAAAGAAAGTGTTCTTAATATCGAATTATTTAATATTTAAGCTCATGATTACGATAATGAAGTCATATTAACTTGTTGCAGCTTTCGTGTAATTCGGTTCCTTGTTACATTCACGTAGTTAACACATTACAAAAAAAGAGTTTGTCTAAAATGGTTGGTACATAATTTTTATTATTGTTTTATACTTTTTAATTTAAACAAGTTTATGCATGCCTCTCAACTTTTCTGATGAATATTTGTTAGCACGCTGTTTAAGTATTCTAGACTTTGAAGGGAGTTAAACATTTAATAATAGTATGTGGCAGTAGTTTCCAGGGTACCTGAACTATTATTGTTTAATACGGGTTTAGTTGTGTTTCTTTTGAAACACAAATATTTTATTCCGTTAATGTTTATCCATCATTACAAATATAGTAATGAAATAATGAACAACTTTTTGCAACACTTGTTGCATTTGTGTATATGTACACAGATACATAAGATTATTTTCTAATTATGCTATTTATATTTCCTACTTGTGCTTTTTATACGGTGTTACACTTATGGTAAACACCTACTATAGGTGTGTGCTCCTTGTAAATGGGGTTATATGTTAAATTAATTATTACTTATTTCATTCTAATATGAAAGGTACGGTATCATTTATAATTTATAAAAACATCATTTATAAGGTATAATAAGTGTTGCCTTCTTTAATGAATGGTTAAGTTAGTTTAAGTTGTTATCTACACATCGAATTTCTATATTTATGTAAACATTCAACATAAACATTCAAATCGACTAATTATTTGAACCGATTGTGACTACTGATAATTTTATATCTGTACTATTAGTGTGTATAAGGGAATATTATCTTATGTTCATTTTTTTTTGTCTAGTTTGGGTGTTGCATAATGCAAAGGAATGTTTAAGTCGGTTTGTTATATTTTATATTTGAGAATTATTCAAAAAAATTGAGGATATAAATATTGGTTTTATAAATGTTTATCCTTAGTAGTAATCTATTGATTATTATTTTTGTCTACAAATAAGCTTAAGCGGGGTATTGTTCTAATGTACTTTAACGTAGAACGATTGTTGAAGTAAGTGAAAATTATAGGTGTATAGTTTGTAGTGACAAATTATCTGGTATATTCGGTTAATTTATTTTTAATGGTTTATAAAAATTTTACATATATTATTAACTTGGTCAATAATTGTTTTTTATTGAATATACAAATTGTTAATATAATGCAGAAAATTAATGTATTGAAATTTTGAATGAATTTATTAAATTTTATTAATATGCTACTTCTAGTTAAACATAGCGTTTAGTTTTTTATTTCTTTTTAAGAATTTGTGTAACTAAATGATCTTTTGGAAATTTTTTGATATTATTGTAATTTGGGCTGGTTTGTAATCAATAGTCATATACACATATATATGTGTATACGTATATTTTATTATTAATTTTTTTTTTTAAGTCGGAACGTATATTGCTAGTTTTTTTACTTAAATATTTAGTGGAATAACGTTGATAAAAACTGATTATAATTAAATTTCGTGTCATGCAAATTACATAATTCTTAAAAAATGATGGTTGATATTGTACGCAATGATATTGGTTTTTAAATTGTTACCGAATTAACAGAAGGTGTCGTGACTTAGGAACGATAATTTTAAATATTTCTTACATTTTGTAAGATTGAGGGATTTTCGAATTGTATTTAAAATGTGTGTGTAAATCGCTATTCGATGGTTTATAATTCGATGTTTTTTAATTCATACGAGAGAAAGTATACATAGTAGTTTTGTTACATGTTTTCCTTTAATTACTTGATTTGAAAATATTAAAATCGTGTTCAGCGAATTACTGATAATTATCTGAATTATTTAGCAGTAAAAGATATATTGTCGTTGTTTCTCATTGTTTTACTGCATAAATACTATGAAGATACATATACACATATGCTTGGTTACATTATGTGTCTATGATGGCATCAGTTTGTGAGTTGCTTGCAGTATATCCCGTTCGCGTATTATACTCGTATTTCCAACCCATGATCAGATAAATGGATGTTCTTATAAAATCCATTTATTTGGTAAAGCTGTTAAATTATTGAGTTCAGTTCCATTATTTGTTTATTATACTATCTGTATAACCCTATCATTCTTACAGCATATGTCCATGCCCTATTATAAATTATCATTTTTACAGTTTATGGGGTAGTAAGTGTATGCATATTTTGTAAATCTGCAAAAGGGTTTAAAAAGACTTTTATATTTATTATTCTAGTTGTTTTTTAAATATACATGTAATATATTTTAATACAGGTTTAGTTGTGTTTCTGTTAAAACAGAAATATTTTATTCCATTAATATTTATCCTTCGTTACAAATATATTAATGAAATAATGAACATCTTTTTGCAACACTTGTTGCATTTGTATATATGTACACAGACACTTGAGATTATTTTGTAATTATGCTATTTATATTTCCTGGCTGTGCTCGTTATACTGTGTTATATTTATGGTAAACACCTACTATATGTTTGTGGTCCTAGAAAATGGGGTTATACGTCATATTGATTATTATTACTTATTTCATTCTAATATGAATGGTGCGGTATACTTTATTATTTATAAAAGCATCGTTTTCAAGGTATAATATGTGTTGCCTTTTTTAATGAATGGTTAAGATATTTTATGTTTTTATCTACACATCAAATCTGTACATTTATGTAAACATTGGACATATTCAAATCAACTAATTATTTGTACCTATTGTGGCTTCTGGTAATTTTATATCTGTACTATTAGTTATTTTAGAGAACATTATCTTATGTCCATTTTTTGTTCAGTTCGTGTGTTGTGTAATGCAAAGGAATATTTAAGTCGGTTTGATGCAGCAGTGTTGTGAGTTGGTTGCAGTGTATCCCATTTACCTATTATACATGTATATCCCACCCATGATCAAATAAATGGATGTTCTTATAAAATCCATTTATTTGGTAAAGCTGTTAAATAATTGAGTTCAGTTCCATTATTTGTTTACTATTCTATCCATATAACCCTTTCATTCTTACAGCATATGTCCATGCCCTATTATAAATTATCATTTTCACAGTTTATGGATAGTAAGTGTATACGTATTTTGTAAATCTGCGAAATGGTTTAAAAATACTTATATTTATTATTCTAGTTGTTTTTTAAATATACATGTATGTATTCGTGTTGGTATATATATATATATATATATATATATATATATATATATATATATATATAGTTTAATACAGGTTTAGTTGTGTTTCTGTTGAAACATGTTTCTATTGAAACACAAAGATTTTATTCCATTAACGTTTATCCTTCATTACAAATATATTAATGAAATTATGAACATATTTTTGCAACACTTGTTGCATTTGTATATTTGTACACAGATACCTGCTAAATTTTACCGTAAGTGCCCCACAAGTCAATATACACTTGTACAACAAATTGGTAACTACACCTACCATACCCTTCAATTACGATACAAAAGATACAGACATAAATTGATTAAGCATTTGCTTCTCACGCCCTAGACTCTCAGATAAAAATATTTCATCGTACGTTGTCGCTATTTATAATGAATATTATACTTATTTAATCATAGAAGTATACACAACTACACACATTTCTATACTTATAAGCAAAATCAATCTATATTTGTATGTAGTATGTACGAGTTTACGTATACATATATGTATACTATTTAACGCGTAAATTATTATTAATATTTATATTATTTATATTTACCTCTATTTAACGCGTAAATTATTCTTAATATTAACTGATCCTGTTTTTTCTGCTACGCAGGGTTTTTATTGTATTTTTCCCCTATAAAATCGTCTATTTAACAGTACTAAGCCAACTTAAGACTCGTTCACTAATCTAAGTCGCGTAGTGAGAGCCGTAATACTGCTCGGTATTCGTATTTTATTATGTATCTGCTCTGATTTGTAAACAATTGAAATATACTTATTATCCCTTCATTCATTCAGATTATTTTGTAATTATGCTATTTATATTTCCTGGCTGTGCTTTTTATACAGTGTTATATTTAGGGTAAACACATACTATAGGTTTGTGGTCCTAGAAACTGGGGTTATACGTTATATTGATTATTGTTACTTATTTCATTCTAATATGAAAGGTGTGGTATCATTTATTATTTCTAAAAGCATCGTTTACAAGGTCTAATATGTGTTGCCTTCTTAAACGAATGGTTAAGTTAGTTTAAGTTCTTATCTACACATCAAATTTGTACATTTATGAAAACATTAGACATATTCAAGTCGACTAATTATTTGTACTATTGAGGCCTCTGATAATTGTATATCTGTACTATTAGTGAATATAAGATTACATTATCTTATGTCCATTTTTTGTCTAGTTTGTGTGTTGTGTAATGCAAAGGAATATTTAAGTCAGTTTGATGCATCAGTGTTGTTAGTTGCTTGCAGTGTATTCCATTTGCCTATTATACATGTATGTCCCACCCGTGATCAAATAAATGGATGTTCTTATAAAATCCATTTATTTGTAAAGCTGCTAAATAATTGAGTTCAGTTCCATTATTTGTTTATTATTCTATCCATATAATCCTTTCATTCTTACAGCATATGTCCATGCCCTATTATAAATTATCATTTTTACAATTTATGGATAGTACATGTATACGTATTTTGTAAATCTGCGAAAGGGTTTAAAAATACTTATATTTATTATTCTAGTTGTTTTTTAAAATATACATGTATGTATGCATGTTATATATATATATATATATATATATATATATATATATATATATATATATATATATATATATAATTTTATACAGGTTTAGTCGTGTTTCTGTTAAAACAGAAATATTTTATTCCATTAATATTTATCCTTCGTTACAAATATATTAATGAAATAATAAACATCTTTTTGCAACACTTGTTGCATTTGTATATATGTACACAGACACTTGAGATTATTTTGTAATTATGCTATTTATATTTCCTGGCTGTGCTCGTTATACTGTGTTATATTTATGGTAAACACCTACTATATGTTTGTGGTCCTAGAAAATGGGGTTATATGTCATATTGATTATTATTACTTATTTCATTCTAATATGAATGGTGCGGTATCCTTTATTATTTATAAAAGCATCGTTTTCAAGGTATAATATGTGTTGCCTTTTTTAATGAATGGTTAAGTTATTTTATGTTTTTATCTACACATCAAATCTGTACATTTATGTAAACATTGGACATATTCAAATCAACTAATTATTTGTACCTATTGTGGCTTCTGGTAATTTTATATCTGTACTATTAGTTATTTTAGAGAACATTATCTTATGTCCATTTTTTGTTCAGTTCGTGTGTTGTGTAATGCAAAGGAATATTTGAGTCGGTTTGATGCAGCAGTGTTGTGAGTTGGTTGCAGTGTATCCCATTTACCTATTATACATGTATATCCCACCCATGATCAAATAAATGGATGTTCTTATAAAATCCATTTATTTGGTAAAGCTGTTAAATAATTGAGTTCAGTTCCATTATTTGTTTACTATTCTATCCATATAACCCTTTCATTCTTACAGCATATGTCCATGCCCTATTATAAATTATCATTTTCACAGTTTATGGATAGTAAGTGTATACGTATTTTGTAAATCTGCGAAATGGTTTAAAAATACTTATATTTATTATTCTAGTTGTTTTTTAAATATACATGTATGTATTCGTGTTGGTATATATATATATATTATATATATATATATATATATATATATATATATATATATATATATATATATATAGTTTAATACAGGTTTAGTTGTGTTTCTGTTGAAACATGTTTCTATTGAAACACAAAGATTTTATTCCATTAACGTTTATCCTTCATTACAAATATATTAATGAAATAATGAACATCTTTTTGCAACACTTGTTGCATTTGTATATATGTACAGAGATACCTGCTAAATTTTACCATAAGTGTCCCACAAGTCAATATACACTTGTACAACAAATTGGTAACTACACCTACCATACCCTTCAAATACGATACAAAAGATACAGACATAAATTGATTAAGCATTTGCTTCTCACGCCCTAGACTCTCAGATAAAAATATTTCATCGTACGTTGTCGCTATTTATAATGAATATTATACTTATTTAATCATAGAAGTATACACAACTACACACATTTCTATACTTATAAGCAAAATCAATCTATATTTGTATGTAGTATGTACGAGTTTACGTATACATATATGTATACTATTTAACGCATAAATTATTATTAATATTTATATTATTTATATTTACCTCTATTTAACGCGTAAATTATTCTTAATATTAACTGATCCTGTTTTTTCTGCTACGCAGGGTTTTTATTGTATTTTTCCCCTATAAAATCGTCTATTTAACAGTTCTAAGCCAACTTAAGACTCGTTCACTAATCTAAGTCGCGTAGTGAGAGCCGTAATACTGCTCGGTATTCGTATTTTATTATGTATCTGCTCTGATTTGTAAACAATTGAAATATACTTATTATCCCTTCATTCATTCAGATTATTTTGTAATTATGCTATTTATATTTCCTGGCTGTGCTTTTTATACAGTGTTATATTTAGGGTAAACACATACTATAGGTTTGTGGTCCTAGAAACTGGGGTTATACGTTATATTGATTATTGTTACTTATTTCATTCTAATATGAAAGGTGTGGTATCATTTATTATTTCTAAAAGCATCGTTTACAAGGTCTAATATGTGTTGCCTTCTTAAACGAATGGTTAAGTTAGTTTAAGTTCTTATCTACACATCAAATTTGTACATTTATGAAAACATTAGACATATTCAAGTCGACTAATTATTTGTACTATTGAGGCCTCTGATAATTGTATATCTGTACTATTAGTGAATATAAGATTACATTATCTTATGTCCATTTTTTGTCTAGTTTGTGTGTTGTGTAATGCAAAGGAATATTTAAGTCAGTTTGATGCATCAGTGTTGTTAGTTGCTTGCAGTGTATTCCATTTGCCTATTATACATGTATCTCCCACCCGTGATCAAATAAATGGATGTTCTTATAAAATCCATTTATTTGTAAAGCTGTTAAATAATTGAGTTCAGTTCCATTATTTGTTTATTATTCTATCCATATAATTCTTTCATTCTTACAGCATATGTCCATGCCCTATTATAAATTATTATTTTTACAATTTATGGATAGTACATGTATACGTATTTTGTAAATCTGCGAAAGGGTTTAAAAATACTTATATTTATTATTCTAGTTGTTTTTTAAAATATACATGTATGTATGCATGTTATATATATATATATATATATATATATATATATATATATATATATATATATATATATATAATTTTATACAGGTTTAGTCGTGTTTCTGTTAAAACAGAAATATTTTATTCCATTAATATTTATCCTTCGTTACAAATATATTAATGAAATAATAAACATCTTTTTGCAACACTTGTTGCATTTGTATATATGTACACAGACACTTGAGATTATTTTGTAATTATGCTATTTATATTTCCTGGCTGTGCTCGTTATACTGTGTTATATTTATGGTAAACACCTACTATATGTTTGTGGTCCTAGAAAATGGGGTTATATGTCATATTGATTATTATTACTTATTTCATTCTAATATGAATGGTGCGGTATCCTTTATTATTTATAAAAGCATCGTTTTCAAGGTATAATATGTGTTGCCTTTTTTAATGAATGGTTAAGTTATTTTATGTTTTTATCTACACATCAAATCTGTACATTTATGTAAACATTGGACATATTCAAATCAACTAATTATTTGTACCTATTGTGGCTTCTGGTAATTTTATATCTGTACTATTAGTTATTTTAGAGAACATTATCTTATGTCCATTTTTTGTTCAGTTCGTGTGTTGTGTAATGCAAAGGAATATTTGAGTCGGTTTGATGCAGCAGTGTTGTGAGTTGGTTGCAGTGTATCCCATTTACCTATTATACATGTATATCCCACCCATGATCAAATAAATGGATGTTCTTATAAAATCCATTTATTTGGTAAAGCTGTTAAATAATTGAGTTTAGTTCCATTATTTGTTTACTATTCTATCCATATAACCCTTTCATTCTTACAGCATATGTCCATGCCCTATTATAAATTATCATTTTCACAGTTTATGGATAGTAAGTGTATACGTATTTTGTAAATCTGCGAAATGGTTTAAAAATACTTATATTTATTATTCTAGTTGTTTTTTAAATATACATGTATGTATTCGTGTTGGTATATATATATATATTATATATATATATATATATATATATATATATATATATATATATATATATATAGTTTAATACAGGTTTAGTTGTGTTTCTGTTGAAACATGTTTCTATTGAAACACAAAGATTTTATTCCATTAACGTTTATCCTTCATTACAAATATATTAATGAAATAATGAACATCTTTTTGCAACACTTGTTGCATTTGTATATATGTACAGAGATACCTGCTAAATTTTACCATAAGTGTCCCACAAGTCAATATACACTTGTACAACAAATTGGTAACTACACCTACCATACCCTTCAAATACGATACAAAAGATACAGACATAAATTGATTAAGCATTTGCTTCTCACGCCCTAGACTCTCAGATAAAAATATTTCATCGTACGTTGTCGCTATTTATAATGAATATTATACTTATTTAATCATAGAAGTATACACAACTACACACATTTCTATACTTATAAGCAAAATCAATCTATATTTGTATGTAGTATGTACGAGTTTACGTATACATATATGTATACTATTTAACGCATAAATTATTATTAATATTTATATTATTTATATTTACCTCTATTTAACGCGTAAATTATTCTTAATATTAACTGATCCTGTTTTTTCTGCTACGCAGGGTTTTTATTGTATTTTTTCCCTATAAAATCGTCTATTTAACAGTTCTAAGCCAACTTAAGACTCGTTCACTAATCTAAGTCGCGTAGTGAGAGCCGTAATACTGCTCGGTATTCGTATTTTATTATGTATCTGCTCTGATTTGTAAACAATTGAAATATACTTATTATCCCTTCATTCATTCAGATTATTTTGTAATTATGCTATTTATATTTCCTGGCTGTGCTTTTTATACAGTGTTATATTTAGGGTAAACACATACTATAGGTTTGTGGTCCTAGAAACTGGGGTTATACGTTATATTGATTATTGTTACTTATTTCATTCTAATATGAAAGGTGTGGTATCATTTATTATTTCTAAAAGCATCGTTTACAAGGTCTAATATGTGTTGCCTTCTTAAACGAATGGTTAAGTTAGTTTAAGTTCTTATCTACACATCAAATTTGTACATTTATGAAAACATTAGACATATTCAAGTCGACTAATTATTTGTACTATTGAGGCCTCTGATAATTGTATATCTGTACTATTAGTGAATATAAGATTACATTATCTTATGTCCATTTTTTGTCTAGTTTGTGTGTTGTGTAATGCAAAGGAATATTTAAGTCAGTTTGATGCATCAGTGTTGTTAGTTGCTTGCAGTGTATTCCATTTGCCTATTATACATGTATCTCCCACCCGTGATCAAATAAATGGATGTTCTTATAAAATCCATTTATTTGTAAAGCTGTTAAATAATTGAGTTCAGTTCCATTATTTGTTTATTATTCTATCCATATAATTCTTTCATTCTTACAGCATATGTCCATGCCCTATTATAAATTATTATTTTTACAATTTATGGATAGTACATGTATACGTATTTTGTAAATCTGCGAAAGGGTTTAAAAATACTTATATTTATTATTCTAGTTGTTTTTTAAAATATACATGTATGTATGCATGTTATATATATATATATATATATATATATATATATATATATATATATATATATATATATATATATATATATATATAATTTTATACAGGTTTAGTCGTGTTTCTGTTAAAACAGAAATATTTTATTCCATTAATATTTATCCTTCGTTACAAATATATTAATGAAATAATAAACATCTTTTTGCAACACTTGTTGCATTTGTATATATGTACACAGACACTTGAGATTATTTTGTAATTATGCTATTTATATTTCCTGGCTGTGCTCGTTATACTGTGTTATATTTATGGTAAACACCTACTATATGTTTGTGGTCCTAGAAAATGGGGTTATACGTCATATTGATTATTATTACTTATTTCATCCTAATATGAATGGTGCGGTATCCTTTATTATTTATAAAAGCATCGTTTTCAAGGTATAATATGTGTTGCCTTTTTTAATGAATGGTTAAGTTATTTTATGTTTTTATCTACACATCAAATCTGTACATTTATGTAAACATTGGACATATTCAAATCAACTAATTATTTGTACCTATTGTGGCTTCTGGTAATTTTATATCTGTACTATTAGTTATTTTAGAGAACATTATCTTATGTCCATTTTTTGTTCAGTTCGTGTGTTGTGTAATGCAAAGGAATATTTGAGTCGGTTTGATGCAGCAGTGTTGTGAGTTGGTTGCAGTGTATCCCATTTACCTATTATACATGTATATCCCACCCATGATCAAATAAATGGATGTTCTTATAAAATCCATTTATTTGGTAAAGCTGTTAAATAATTGAGTTTAGTTCCATTATTTGTTTACTATTCTATCCATATAACCCTTTCATTCTTACAGCATATGTCCATGCCCTATTATAAATTATCATTTTCACAGTTTATGGATAGTAAGTGTATACGTATTTTGTAAATCTGCGAAATGGTTTAAAAATACTTATATTTATTATTCTAGTTGTTTTTTAAATATACATGTATGTATTCGTGTTGGTATATATATATATATATATATATATATATATATATATATATATATATATATATATATATATATATATAGTTTAATACAGGTTTAGTTGTGTTTCTGTTGAAACATGTTTCTATTGAAACACAAAGATTTTATTCCATTAACGTTTATCCTTCATTACAAATATATTAATGAAATAATGAACATCTTTTTGCAACACTTGTTGCATTTGTATATATGTACAGAGATACCTGCTAAATTTTACCATAAGTGTCCCACAAGTCAATATACACTTGTACAACAAATTGGTAACTACACCTACCATACCCTTCAAATACGATACAAAAGATACAGACATAAATTGATTAAGCATTTGCTTCTCACGCCCTAGACTCTCAGATAAAAATATTTCATCGTACGTTGTCGCTATTTATAATGAATATTATACTTATTTAATCATAGAAGTATACACAACTACACACATTTCTATACTTATAAGCAAAATCAATCTATATTTGTATGTAGTATGTACGAGTTTACGTATACATATATGTATACTATTTAACGCATAAATTATTATTAATATTTATATTATTTATATTTACCTCTATTTAACGCGTAAATTATTCTTAATATTAACTGATCCTGTTTTTTCTGCTACGCAGGGTTTTTATTGTATTTTTCCCCTATAAAATCGTCTATTTAACAGTTCTAAGCCAACTTAAGACTCGTTCACTAATCTAAGTCGCGTAGTGAGAGCCGTAATACTGCTCGGTATTCGTATTTTATTATGTATCTGCTCTGATTTGTAAACAATTGAAATATACTTATTATCCCTTCATTCATTCAGATTATTTTGTAATTATGCTATTTATATTTCCTGGCTGTGCTTTTTATACAGTGTTATATTTAGGGTAAACACATACTATAGGTTTGTGGTCCTAGAAACTGGGGTTATACGTTATATTGATTATTGTTACTTATTTCATTCTAATATGAAAGGTGTGGTATCATTTATTATTTCTAAAAGCATCGTTTACAAGGTCTAATATGTGTTGCCTTCTTAAACGAATGGTTAAGTTAGTTTAAGTTCTTATCTACACATCAAATTTGTACATTTATGAAAACATTAGACATATTCAAGTCGACTAATTATTTGTACTATTGAGGCCTCTGATAATTGTATATCTGTACTATTAGTGAATATAAGATTACATTATCTTATGTCCATTTTTTGTCTAGTTTGTGTGTTGTGTAATGCAAAGGAATATTTAAGTCAGTTTGATGCATCAGTGTTGTTAGTTGCTTGCAGTGTATTCCATTTGCCTATTATACATGTATCTCCCACCCGTGATCAAATAAATGGATGTTCTTATAAAATCCATTTATTTGTAAAGCTGTTAAATAATTGAGTTCAGTTCCATTATTTGTTTATTATTCTATCCATATAATTCTTTCATTCTTACAGCATATGTCCATGCCCTATTATAAATTATTATTTTTACAATTTATGGATAGTACATGTATACGTATTTTGTAAATCTGCGAAAGGGTTTAAAAATACTTATATTTATTATTCTAGTTGTTTTTTAAAATATACATGTATGTATGCATGTTATATATATATATATATATATATATATATATATATATATATATATATATATATATATATAATTTTATACAGGTTTAGTCGTGTTTCTGTTAAAACAGAAATATTTTATTCCATTAATATTTATCCTTCGTTACAAATATATTAATGAAATAATAAACATCTTTTTGCAACACTTGTTGCATTTGTATATATGTACACAGACACTTGAGATTATTTTGTAATTATGCTATTTATATTTCCTGGCTGTGCTCGTTATACTGTGTTATATTTATGGTAAACACCTACTATATGTTTGTGGTCCTAGAAAATGGGGTTATACGTCATATTGATTATTATTACTTATTTCATCCTAATATGAATGGTGCGGTATCCTTTATTATTTATAAAAGCATCGTTTTCAAGGTATAATATGTGTTGCCTTTTTTAATGAATGGTTAAGTTATTTTATGTTTTTATCTACACATCAAATCTGTACATTTATGTAAACATTGGACATATTCAAATCAACTAATTATTTGTACCTATTGTGGCTTCTGGTAATTTTATATCTGTACTATTAGTTATTTTAGAGAACATTATCTTATGTCCATTTTTTGTTCAGTTCGTGTGTTGTGTAATGCAAAGGAATATTTGAGTCGGTTTGATGCAGCAGTGTTGTGAGTTGGTTGCAGTGTATCCCATTTAACTATTATACATGTATATCCCACCTATGATCAAATAAATGGATGTTCTTATAAAATCCATTTATTTGGTAAAGCTGTTAAATAATTGAGTTCAGTTCCATTATTTGTTTACTATTCTATCCATATAACCCTTTCATTCTTACAGCATATGTCCATGCCCTATTATAAATTATCATTTTCACAGTTTATGGATAGTAAGTGTATACGTATTTTGTAAATCTGCGAAATGGTTTAAAAATACTTATATTTATTATTCTAGTTGTTTTTTAAATATACATGTATGTATTCGTGTTGGTATATATATATATATATATAGTTTAATACAGGTTTAGTTGTGTTTCTGTTGAAACACAAAGATTTTATTCCATTAACGTTTATCCTTCATTACAAATATATTAATGAAATTATGAACATCTTTTTGCAACACTTGTTGCATTTGTATATTTGTACACAGATACCTGCTAAATTTTACCGTAAGTGCCCCACAAGTCAATATACACTTGTAAAACAAATTGGTAACTACACCTACCATACCCTTCAATTACGATACAAAAGATACAGACATAAAAGGATTAAGCATTTGCTTCTCACGCCCTAGACTCTCAGATAAAAATATTTCATCGTACGTTGTCGCTATTTATAATGCATATTATACTTATTTAATCATAGAAGTATACACAACTACACACATTTCTATACTTATAAGCAAAATCAATCTATATTTGTATGTAGTATGTACGACTTTACGTATACATATATGTATACTATTTAACGTGTAAATTATTATTAATATTTATATTATTTATATTTTCCTCTATTTAACGCGTAAATTATTCTTAATATTAACTGATCCTGTTTTTTCCGCTACGCAGGGTTTTTATTGTATTTTTCCCCTGTAAAATCGTCTATTTAACAGTTCTAAGCCAACTTAAGACTCGTTCACTAATCTAAGTCGCGTAGTGAGAGCCGTAATACTGCTCGGTATTCGTATTTTATTATATATCTGCTCTGATTTGTAAACAATTTAAATATACTTATTATTCATTCATTCATTCAGATTATTTTGTAATTATGCTATTTATATTTCCTGGCTGTGCTTTTTATACAGTGTTATATTTAGGGTAAACACATACTATAGGTTTGTGGTCCTAGAAACTGGGGTTATACGTTATATTGATTATTGTTACTTATTTCATTCTAATATGAAAGGTGTGGTATCATTTATTATTTCTAAAAGCATCGTTTACAAGGTCTAATATGTGTTGCCTTCTTAAACGAATGGTTAAGTTAGTTTAAGTTCTTATCTACACATCAAATTTGTACATTTATGAAAACATTAGACATATTCAAGTCGACTAATTATTTGTACTATTGAGGCCTCTGATAATTGTATATCTGTACTATTAGTGAATATAAGATTACATTATCTTATGTCCATTTTTTGTCTAGTTTGTGTGTTGTGTAATGCAAAGGAATATTTAAGTCAGTTTGATGCATCAGTGTTGTTAGTTGCTTGCAGTGTATTCCATTTGCCTATTATACATGTATGTCCCACCCGTGATCAAATAAATGGATGTTCTTATAAAATCCATTTATTTGTAAAGCTGCTAAATAATTGAGTTCAGTTCCATTATTTGTTTATTATTCTATCCATATAATCCTTTCATTCTTACAGCATATGTCCATGCCCTATTATAAATTATCATTTTTACAATTTATGGATAGTACATGTATACGTATTTTGTAAATCTGCGAAAGGGTTTAAAAATACTTATATTTATTATTCTAGTTGTTTTTTAAAATATACATGTATGTATGCATGTTATATATATATATATATATATATATATATATATATATATATAATTTTATACAGGTTTAGTCGTGTTTCTGTTAAAACAGAAATATTTTATTCCATTAATATTTATCCTTCGTTACAAATATATTAATGAAATAATAAACATCTTTTTGCAACACTTGTTGCATTTGTATATATGTACACAGACACTTGAGATTATTTTGTAATTATGCTATTTATATTTCCTGGCTGTGCTCGTTATACTGTGTTATATTTATGGTAAACACCTACTATATGTTTGTGGTCCTAGAAAATGGGGTTATATGTCATATTGATTATTATTACTTATTTCATTCTAATATGAATGGTGCGGTATCCTTTATTATTTATAAAAGCATCGTTTTCAAGGTATAATATGTGTTGCCTTTTTTTTAATGAATGGTTAAGTTATTTTATGTTTTTATCTACACATCAAATCTGTACATTTATGTAAACATTGGACATATTCAAATCAACTAATTATTTGTACCTATTGTGGCTTCTGGTAATTTTATATCTGTACTATTAGTTATTTTAGAGAACATTATCTTATGTCCATTTTTTGTTCAGTTCGTGTGTTGTGTAATGCAAAGGAATATTTGAGTCGGTTTGATGCAGCAGTGTTGTGAGTTGGTTGCAGTGTATCCCATTTACCTATTATACATGTATATCCCACCCATGATCAAATAAATGGATGTTCTTATAAAATCCATTTATTTGGTAAAGCTGTTAAATAATTGAGTTCAGTTCCATTATTTGTTTACTATTCTATCCATATAACCCTTTCATTCTTACAGCATATGTCCATGCCCTATTATAAATTATCATTTTCACAGTTTATGGATAGTAAGTGTATACGTATTTTGTAAATCTGCGAAATGGTTTAAAAATACTTATATTTATTATTCTAGTTGTTTTTTAAATATACATGTATGTATTCGTGTTGGTATATATATATATATATATATATATATATATATATATATATATATATATATATATATATAGTTTAATACAGGTTTAGTTGTGTTTCTGTTGAAACACAAAGATTTTATTCCATTAACGTTTATCCTTCATTACAAATATATTAATGAAATTATGAACATCTTTTTGCAACACTTGTTGCATTTGTATATTTGTACACAGATACCTGCTAAATTTTACCGTAAGTGCCCCACAAGTCAATATACACTTGTAAAACAAATTGGTAACTACACCTACCATACCCTTCAATTACGATACAAAAGATACAGACATAAAAGGATTAAGCATTTGCTTCTCACGCCCTAGACTCTCAGATAAAAATATTTCATCGTACGTTGTCGCTATTTATAATGCATATTATACTTATTTAATCATAGAAGTATACACAACTACACACATTTCTATACTTATAAGCAAAATCAATCTATATTTGTATGTAGTATGTACGACTTTACGTATACATATATGTATACTATTTAACGTGTAAATTATTATTAATATTTATATTATTTATATTTTCCTCTATTTAACGCGTAAATTATTCTTAATATTAACTGATCCTGTTTTTTCCGCTACGCAGGGTTTTTATTGTATTTTTCCCCTGTAAAATCGTCTATTTAACAGTTCTAAGCCAACTTAAGACTCGTTCACTAATCTAAGTCGCGTAGTGAGAGCCGTAATACTGCTCGGTATTCGTATTTTATTATATATCTGCTCTGATTTGTAAACAATTTAAATATACTTATTATTCATTCATTCATTCAGATTATTTTGTAATTATGCTATTTATATTTCCTGGCTGTGCTTTTTATACAGTGTTATATTTAGGGTAAACACATACTATAGGTTTGTGGTCCTAGAAACTGGGGTTATACGTTATATTGATTATTGTTACTTATTTCATTCTAATATGAAAGGTGTGGTATCATTTATTATTTCTAAAAGCATCGTTTACAAGGTCTAATATGTGTTGCCTTCTTAAACGAATGGTTAAGTTAGTTTAAGTTCTTATCTACACATCAAATTTGTACATTTATGAAAACATTAGACATATTCAAGTCGACTAATTATTTGTACTATTGAGGCCTCTGATAATTGTATATCTGTACTATTAGTGAATATAAGATTACATTATCTTATGTCCATTTTTTGTCTAGTTTGTGTGTTGTGTAATGCAAAGGAATATTTAAGTCAGTTTGATGCATCAGTGTTGTTAGTTGCTTGCAGTGTATTCCATTTGCCTATTATACATGTATGTCCCACCCGTGATCAAATAAATGGATGTTCTTATAAAATCCATTTATTTGTAAAGCTGCTAAATAATTGAGTTCAGTTCCATTATTTGTTTATTATTCTATCCATATAATCCTTTCATTCTTACAGCATATGTCCATGCCCTATTATAAATTATCATTTTTACAATTTATGGATAGTACATGTATACGTATTTTGTAAATCTGCGAAAGGGTTTAAAAATACTTATATTTATTATTCTAGTTGTTTTTTAAAATATACATGTATGTATGCATGTTATATATATATATATATATATATATATATATATATATATATAATTTTATACAGGTTTAGTCGTGTTTCTGTTAAAACAGAAATATTTTATTCCATTAATATTTATCCTTCGTTACAAATATATTAATGAAATAATAAACATCTTTTTGCAACACTTGTTGCATTTGTATATATGTACACAGACACTTGAGATTATTTTGTAATTATGCTATTTATATTTCCTGGCTGTGCTCGTTATACTGTGTTATATTTATGGTAAACACCTACTATATGTTTGTGGTCCTAGAAAATGGGGTTATATGTCATATTGATTATTATTACTTATTTCATTCTAATATGAATGGTGCGGTATCCTTTATTATTTATAAAAGCATCGTTTTCAAGGTATAATATGTGTTGCCTTTTTTTTAATGAATGGTTAAGTTATTTTATGTTTTTATCTACACATCAAATCTGTACATTTATGTAAACATTGGACATATTCAAATCAACTAATTATTTGTACCTATTGTGGCTTCTGGTAATTTTATATCTGTACTATTAGTTATTTTAGAGAACATTATCTTATGTCCATTTTTTGTTCAGTTCGTGTGTTGTGTAATGCAAAGGAATATTTGAGTCGGTTTGATGCAGCAGTGTTGTGAGTTGGTTGCAGTGTATCCCATTTACCTATTATACATGTATATCCCACCCATGATCAAATAAATGGATGTTCTTATAAAATCCATTTATTTGGTAAAGCTGTTAAATAATTGAGTTCAGTTCCATTATTTGTTTACTATTCTATCCATATAACCCTTTCATTCTTACAGCATATGTCCATGCCCTATTATAAATTATCATTTTCACAGTTTATGGATAGTAAGTGTATACGTATTTTGTAAATCTGCGAAATGGTTTAAAAATACTTATATTTATTATTCTAGTTGTTTTTTAAATATACATGTATGTATTCGTGTTGGTATATATATATATATATATATATATATATATATATATATATATATATATATAGTTTAATACAGGTTTAGTTGTGTTTCTGTTGAAACACAAAGATTTTATTCCATTAACGTTTATCCTTCATTACAAATATATTAATGAAATTATGAACATCTTTTTGCAACACTTGTTGCATTTGTATATATGTACAGAGATACCTGCTAAATTTTACCATAAGTGTCCCACAAGTCAATATACACTTGTACAACAAATTGGTAACTACACCTACCATACCCTTCAAATACGATACAAAAGATACAGACATAAATTGATTAAGCATTTGCTTCTCACGCCCTAGACTCTCAGATAAAAATATTTCATCGTACGTTGTCGCTATTTATAATGAATATTATACTTATTTAATCATAGAAGTATACACAACTACACACATTTCTATACTTATAAGCAAAATCAATCTATATTTGTATGTAGTATGTACGAGTTTACGTATACATATATGTATACTATTTAACGCATAAATTATTATTAATATTTATATTATTTATATTTACCTCTATTTAACGCGTAAATTATTCTTAATATTAACTGATCCTGTTTTTTCTGCTACGCAGGGTTTTTATTGTATTTTTCCCCTATAAAATCGTCTATTTAACAGTTCTAAGCCAACTTAAGACTCGTTCACTAATCTAAGTCGCGTAGTGAGAGCCGTAATACTGCTCGGTATTCGTATTTTATTATGTATCTGCTCTGATTTGTAAACAATTGAAATATACTTATTATCCCTTCATTCATTCAGATTATTTTGTAATTATGCTATTTATATTTCCTGGCTGTGCTTTTTATACAGTGTTATATTTAGGGTAAACACATACTATAGGTTTGTGGTCCTAGAAACTGGGGTTATACGTTATATTGATTATTGTTACTTATTTCATTCTAATATGAAAGGTGTGGTATCATTTATTATTTCTAAAAGCATCGTTTACAAGGTCTAATATGTGTTGCCTTCTTAAACGAATGGTTAAGTTAGTTTAAGTTCTTATCTACACATCAAATTTGTACATTTATGAAAACATTAGACATATTCAAGTCGACTAATTATTTGTACTATTGAGGCCTCTGATAATTGTATATCTGTACTATTAGTGAATATAAGATTACATTATCTTATGTCCATTTTTTGTCTAGTTTGTGTGTTGTGTAATGCAAAGGAATATTTAAGTCAGTTTGATGCATCAGTGTTGTTAGTTGCTTGCAGTGTATTCCATTTGCCTATTATACATGTATCTCCCACCCGTGATCAAATAAATGGATGTTCTTATAAAATCCATTTATTTGTAAAGCTGTTAAATAATTGAGTTCAGTTCCATTATTTGTTTATTATTCTATCCATATAATTCTTTCATTCTTACAGCATATGTCCATGCCCTATTATAAATTATTATTTTTACAATTTATGGATAGTACATGTATACGTATTTTGTAAATCTGCGAAAGGGTTTAAAAATACTTATATTTATTATTCTAGTTGTTTTTTAAAATATACATGTATGTATGCATGTTATATATATATATATATATATATATATATATATATATATATATATATATATAATTTTATACAGGTTTAGTCGTGTTTCTGTTAAAACAGAAATATTTTATTCCATTAATATTTATCCTTCGTTACAAATATATTAATGAAATAATAAACATCTTTTTGCAACACTTGTTGCATTTGTATATATGTACACAGACACTTGAGATTATTTTGTAATTATGCTATTTATATTTCCTGGCTGTGCTCGTTATACTGTGTTATATTTATGGTAAACACCTACTATATGTTTGTGGTCCTAGAAAATGGGGTTATACGTCATATTGATTATTATTACTTATTTCATCCTAATATGAATGGTGCGGTATCCTTTATTATTTATAAAAGCATCGTTTTCAAGGTATAATATGTGTTGCCTTTTTTAATGAATGGTTAAGTTATTTTATGTTTTTATCTACACATCAAATCTGTACATTTATGTAAACATTGGACATATTCAAATCAACTAATTATTTGTACCTATTGTGGCTTCTGGTAATTTTATATCTGTACTATTAGTTATTTTAGAGAACATTATCTTATGTCCATTTTTTGTTCAGTTCGTGTGTTGTGTAATGCAAAGGAATATTTGAGTCGGTTTGATGCAGCAGTGTTGTGAGTTGGTTGCAGTGTATCCCATTTAACTATTATACATGTATATCCCACCTATGATCAAATAAATTGATGTTCTTATAAAATCCATTTATTTGGTAAAGCTGTTAAATAATTGAGTTCAGTTCCATTATTTGTTTACTATTCTATCCATATAACCCTTTCATTCTTACAGCATATGTCCATGCCCTATTATAAATTATCATTTTCACAGTTTATGGATAGTAAGTGTATACGTATTTTGTAAATCTGCGAAATGGTTTAAAAATACTTATATTTATTATTCTAGTTGTTTTTTAAATATACATGTATGTATTCGTGTTGGTATATATATATATATATATATATATATATATATATATATATATATATATAGTTTAATACAGGTTTAGTTGTGTTTCTGTTGAAACACAAAGATTTTATTCCATTAACGTTTATCCTTCATTACAAATATATTAATGAAATTATGAACATCTTTTTGCAACACTTGTTGCATTTGTATATTTGTACACAGATACCTGCTAAATTTTACCGTAAGTGCCCCACAAGTCAATATACACTTGTAAAACAAATTGGTAACTACACCTACCATACCCTTCAATTACGATACAAAAGATACAGACATAAAAGGATTAAGCATTTGCTTCTCACGCCCTAGACTCTCAGATAAAAATATTTCATCGTACGTTGTCGCTATTTATAATGCATATTATACTTATTTAATCATAGAAGTATACACAACTACACACATTTCTATACTTATAAGCAAAATCAATCTATATTTGTATGTAGTATGTACGACTTTACGTATACATATATGTATACTATTTAACGTGTAAATTATTATTAATATTTATATTATTTATATTTTCCTCTATTTAACGCGTAAATTATTCTTAATATTAACTGATCCTGTTTTTTCCGCTACGCAGGGTTTTTATTGTATTTTTCCCCTGTAAAATCGTCTATTTAACAGTTCTAAGCCAACTTAAGACTCGTTCACTAATCTAAGTCGCGTAGTGAGAGCCGTAATACTGCTCGGTATTCGTATTTTATTATATATCTGCTCTGATTTGTAAACAATTTAAATATACTTATTATTCATTCATTCATTCAGATTATTTTGTAATTATGCTATTTATATTTCCTGGCTGTGCTTTTTATACAGTGTTATATTTAGGGTAAACACATACTATAGGTTTGTGGTCCTAGAAACTGGGGTTATACGTTATATTGATTATTGTTACTTATTTCATTCTAATATGAAAGGTGTGGTATCATTTATTATTTCTAAAAGCATCGTTTACAAGGTCTAATATGTGTTGCCTTCTTAAACGAATGGTTAAGTTAGTTTAAGTTCTTATCTACACATCAAATTTGTACATTTATGAAAACATTAGACATATTCAAGTCGACTAATTATTTGTACTATTGAGGCCTCTGATAATTGTATATCTGTACTATTAGTGAATATAAGATTACATTATCTTATGTCCATTTTTTGTCTAGTTTGTGTGTTGTGTAATGCAAAGGAATATTTAAGTCAGTTTGATGCATCAGTGTTGTTAGTTGCTTGCAGTGTATTCCATTTGCCTATTATACATGTATCTCCCACCCGTGATCAAATAAATGGATGTTCTTATAAAATCCATTTATTTGTAAAGCTGTTAAATAATTGAGTTCAGTTCCATTATTTGTTTATTATTCTATCCATATAATTCTTTCATTCTTACAGCATATGTCCATGCCCTATTATAAATTATTATTTTTACAATTTATGGATAGTACATGTATACGTATTTTGTAAATCTGCGAAAGGGTTTAAAAATACTTATATTTATTATTCTAGTTGTTTTTTAAAATATACATGTATGTATGCATGTTATATATATATATATATATATATATATATATATATATATAATTTTATACAGGTTTAGTCGTGTTTCTGTTAAAACAGAAATATTTTATTCCATTAATATTTATCCTTCGTTACAAATATATTAATGAAATAATAAACATCTTTTTGCAACACTTGTTGCATTTGTATATATGTACACAGACACTTGAGATTATTTTGTAATTATGCTATTTATATTTCCTGGCTGTGCTCGTTATACTGTGTTATATTTATGGTAAACACCTACTATATGTTTGTGGTCCTAGAAAATGGGGTTATATGTCATATTGATTATTATTACTTATTTCATTCTAATATGAATGGTGCGGTATCCTTTATTATTTATAAAAGCATCGTTTTCAAGGTATAATATGTGTTGCCTTTTTTTTAATGAATGGTTAAGTTATTTTATGTTTTTATCTACACATCAAATCTGTACATTTATGTAAACATTGCACATATTCAAATCAACTAATTATTTGTACCTATTGTGGCTTCTGGTAATTTTATATCTGTACTATTAGTTATTTTAGAGAACATTATCTTATGTCCATTTTTTGTTCAGTTCGTGTGTTGTGTAATGCAAAGGAATATTTGAGTCGGTTTGATGCAGCAGTGTTGTGAGTTGGTTGCAGTGTATCCCATTTACCTATTATACATGTATATCCCACCCATGATCAAATAAATGGATGTTCTTATAAAATCCATTTATTTGGTAAAGCTGTTAAATAATTGAGTTCAGTTCCATTATTTGTTTACTATTCTATCCATATAACCCTTTCATTCTTACAGCATATGTCCATGCCCTATTATAAATTATCATTTTCACAGTTTATGGATAGTAAGTGTATACGTATTTTGTAAATCTGCGAAATGGTTTAAAAATACTTATATTTATTATTCTAGTTGTTTTTTAAATATACATGTATGTATTCGTGTTGGTATATATATATATATATATATATATATATAGTTTAATACAGGTTTAGTTGTGTTTCTGTTGAAACACAAAGATTTTATTCCATTAACGTTTATCCTTCATTACAAATATATTAATGAAATTATGAACATCTTTTTGCAACACTTGTTGCATTTGTATATTTGTACACAGATACCTGCTAAATTTTACCGTAAGTGCCCCACAAGTCAATATACACTTGTAAAACAAATTGGTAACTACACCTACCATACCCTTCAATTACGATACAAAAGATACAGACATAAAAGGATTAAGCATTTGCTTCTCACGCCCTAGACTCTCAGATAAAAATATTTCATCGTACGTTGTCGCTATTTATAATGCATATTATACTTATTTAATCATAGAAGTATACACAACTACACACATTTCTATACTTATAAGCAAAATCAATCTATATTTGTATGTAGTATGTACGACTTTACGTATACATATATGTATACTATTTAACGTGTAAATTATTATTAATATTTATATTATTTATATTTTCCTCTATTTAACGCGTAAATTATTCTTAATATTAACTGATCCTGTTTTTTCCGCTACGCAGGGTTTTTATTGTATTTTTCCCCTGTAAAATCGTCTATTTAACAGTTCTAAGCCAACTTAAGACTCGTTCACTAATCTAAGTCGCGTAGTGAGAGCCGTAATACTGCTCGGTATTCGTATTTTATTATATATCTGCTCTGATTTGTAAACAATTTAAATATACTTATTATTCATTCATTCATTCAGATTATTTTGTAATTATGCTATTTATATTTCCTGGCTGTGCTTTTTATACAGTGTTATATTTAGGGTAAACACATACTATAGGTTTGTGGTCCTAGAAACTGGGGTTATACATTATATTGATTATTGTTACTTATTTCATTCTAATATGAAAGGTGTGGTATCATTTATTATTTCTAAAAGCATCGTTTACAAGGTCTAATATGTGTTGCCTTCTTAAACGAATGGTTAAGTTAGTTTAAGTTCTTATCTACACATCAAATTTGTACATTTATGAAAACATTAGACATATTCAAGTCGACTAATTATTTGTACTATTGAGGCCTCTGATAATTGTATATCTGTACTATTAGTGAATATAAGATTACATTATCTTATGTCCATTTTTTGTCTAGTTTGTGTGTTGTGTAATGCAAAGGAATATTTAAGTCAGTTTGATGCATCAGTGTTGTTAGTTGCTTGCAGTGTATTCCATTTGCCTATTATACATGTATGTCCCACCCGTGATCAAATAAATGGATGTTCTTATAAAATCCATTTATTTGTAAAGCTGCTAAATAATTGAGTTCAGTTCCATTATTTGTTTATTATTCTATCCATATAATCCTTTCATTCTTACAGCATATGTCCATGCCCTATTATAAATTATCATTTTTACAATTTATGGATAGTACATGTATACGTATTTTGTAAATCTGCGAAAGGGTTTAAAAATACTTATATTTATTATTCTAGTTGTTTTTTAAAATATACATGTATGTATGCATGTTATATATATATATATATATATATATATATATATATATATATAATTTTATACAGGTTTAGTCGTGTTTCTGTTAAAACAGAAATATTTTATTCCATTAATATTTATCCTTCGTTACAAATATATTAATGAAATAATAAACATCTTTTTGCAACACTTGTTGCATTTGTATATATGTACACAGACACTTGAGATTATTTTGTAATTATGCTATTTATATTTCCTGGCTGTGCTCGTTATACTGTGTTATATTTATGGTAAACACCTACTATATGTTTGTGGTCCTAGAAAATGGGGTTATATGTCATATTGATTATTATTACTTATTTCATTCTAATATGAATGGTGCGGTATCCTTTATTATTTATAAAAGCATCGTTTTCAAGGTATAATATGTGTTGCCTTTTTTTTAATGAATGGTTAAGTTATTTTATGTTTTTATCTACACATCAAATCTGTACATTTATGTAAACATTGGACATATTCAAATCAACTAATTATTTGTACCTATTGTGGCTTCTGGTAATTTTATATCTGTACTATTAGTTATTTTAGAGAACATTATCTTATGTCCATTTTTTGTTCAGTTCGTGTGTTGTGTAATGCAAAGGAATATTTGAGTCGGTTTGATGCAGCAGTGTTGTGAGTTGGTTGCAGTGTATCCCATTTACCTATTATACATGTATATCCCACCCATGATCAAATAAATGGATGTTCTTATAAAATCCATTTATTTGGTAAAGCTGTTAAATAATTGAGTTCAGTTCCATTATTTGTTTACTATTCTATCCATATAACCCTTTCATTCTTACAGCATATGTCCATGCCCTATTATAAATTATCATTTTCACAGTTTATGGATAGTAAGTGTATACGTATTTTGTAAATCTGCGAAATGGTTTAAAAATACTTATATTTATTATTCTAGTTGTTTTTTAAATATACATGTATGTATTCGTGTTGGTATATATATATATATATATATATATATATATATATATATATATATATATATATATATATATAGTTTAATACAGGTTTAGTTGTGTTTCTGTTGAAACACAAAGATTTTATTCCATTAACGTTTATCCTTCATTACAAATATATTAATGAAATTATGAACATCTTTTTGCAACACTTGTTGCATTTGTATATTTGTACACAGATACCTGCTAAATTTTACCGTAAGTGCCCCACAAATCAATATACACTTGTACAACAAATTGGTAACTACACCTACCATACCCTTCAATTACAATACAAAAGATACAGACATAAAAGGATTAAGCATTTGCTTCTCACGCCCTAGACTCTCAGATAAAAATATTTCATCGTACGTTGTCGCTATTTATAATGCATATTATACTTATTTAATCATAGAAGTATACACAACTACACACTTTTCTATACTTATAAGCAAAATCAATCTATATTTGTATGTAGTATGTACGAGTTTACGTAACATATATGTATACTATTTAACGCGTAAATTATTATTAATATTTATATTATTTATATTTACCTCTATTTAACGCGTAAATTATTCTTAATATTAACTGATCCTGTTTTTTCCGCTACGCAGGGTTTTTATTGTATTTTTCCCCTATAAAATCGTCTATTTAACAGTACTAAGCCAACTTAAGACTCGTTCACTAATCTAAGTCGCGTAGTGAGAGCCATAATACTGCTCGGTATTCGTATTTTATTATGTATCTGCTCTGATTTGTAAACAATTGAAATATACTTATTATCCCTTCATTCATTCAGATTATTTTGTAATTATGCTATTTATATTTCCTGGCTGTGCTTTTTATACAGTGTTATATTTAGGGTAAACACATACTATAGGTTTGTGGTCCTAGAAACTGGGGTTATACGTTATATTGATTATTGTTACTTATTTCATTCTAATATGAAAGGTGTGGTATCATTTATTATTTCTAAAAGCATCGTTTACAAGGTCTAATATGTGTTGCCTTCTTAAACGAATGGTTAAGTTAGTTTAAGTTCTTATCTACACATCAAATTTGTACATTTATGAAAACATTAGACATATTCAAGTCGACTAATTATTTGTACTATTGAGGCCTCTGATAATTGTATATCTGTACTATTAGTGAATATAAGATTACATTATCTTATGTCCATTTTTTGTCTAGTTTGTGTGTTGTGTAATGCAAAGGAATATTTAAGTCAGTTTGATGCATCAGTGTTGTTAGTTGCTTGCAGTGTATTCCATTTGCCTATTATACATGTATGTCCCACCCGTGATCAAATAAATGGATGTTCTTATAAAATCCATTTATTTGTAAAGCTGCTAAATAATTGAGTTCAGTTCCATTATTTGGTTATTATTCTATCCATATAATCCTTTCATTCTTACAGCATATGTCCATGCCCTATTATAAATTATCATTTTTACAATTTATGGATAGTACGTGTATACGTATTTTGTAAATCTGCGAAAGGGTTTAAAAATACTTATATTTATTATTCTAGTTGTTTTTTAAAATATACATGTATGTATGCATGTTTTATATATATATATATATATATATATATATATATATATATATATATATATATATATATATATATATAATTTTATACAGGTTTAGTCGTGTTTCTGTTAAAACAGAAATATTTTATTCCATTAATATTTATCCTTCGTTACAAATATATTAATGAAATAATAAACATCTTTTTGCAACACTTGTTGCATTTGTATATATGTACACAGACACTTGAGATTATTTTGTAATTATGCTATTTATATTTCCTGGCTGTGCTCGTTATACTGTGTTATATTTATGGTAAACACCTACTATATGTTTGTGGTCCTAGAAAATGGGGTTATACGTCATATTGATTATTATTACTTATTTCATCCTAATATGAATGGTGCGGTATCCTTTATTATTTATAAAAGCATCGTTTTCAAGGTATAATATGTGTTGCCTTTTTTAATGAATGGTTAAGTTATTTTATGTTTTTATCTACACATCAAATCTGTACATTTATGTAAACATTGGACATATTCAAATCAACGAATTATTTGTACCTATTGTGGCTTCTGGTAATTTTATATCTGTACTATTAGTTATTTTAGAGAACATTATCTTATGTCCATTTTTTGTTCAGTTCGTGTGTTGTGTAATGCAAAGGAATATTTGAGTCGGTTTGATGCAGCAGTGTTGTGAGTTGGTTGCAGTGTATCCCATTTAACTATTATACATGTATATCCCACCTATGATCAAATAAATGGATGTTCTTATAAAATCCATTTATTTGGTAAAGCTGTTAAATAATTGAGTTCAGTTCCATTATTTGTTTACTATTCTATCCATATAACCCTTTCATTCTTACAGCATATGTCCATGCCCTATTATAAATTATCATTTTCACAGTTTATGGATAGTAAGTGTATACGTATTTTGTAAATCTGCGAAATGGTTTAAAAATACTTATATTTATTATTCTAGTTGTTTTTTAAATATACATGTATGTATTCGTGTTGGTATATATATATATATTATAGTTTAATACAGGTTTTGTTTGTGTTTCTGTTGAAACACAAAGATTTTATTCCATTAACGTTTATCCTTCATTACAAATATATTAATGAAATTATGAACATCTTTTTGCAACACTTGTTGCATTTGTATATTTGTACACAGATACCTGCTAAATTTTACCGTAAGTGCCCCACAAGTCAATATACACTTGTAAAACAAATTGGTAACTACACCTACCATACCCTTCAATTACGATACAAAAGATACAGACATAAAAGGATTAAGCATTTGCTTCTCACGCCCTAGACTCTCAGATAAAAATATTTCATCGTACGTTGTCGCTATTTATAATGCATATTATACTTATTTAATCATAGAAGTATACACAACTACACACATTTCTATACTTATAAGCAAAATCAATCTATATTTGTATGTAGTATGTACGACTTTACGTATACATATATGTATACTATTTAACGTGTAAATTATTATTAATATTTATATTATTTATATTTTCCTCTATTTAACGCGTAAATTATTCTTAATATTAACTGATCCTGTTTTTTCCGCTACGCAGGGTTTTTATTGTATTTTTCCCCTGTAAAATCGTCTATTTAACAGTTCTAAGCCAACTTAAGACTCGTTCACTAATCTAAGTCGCGTAGTGAGAGCCGTAATACTGCTCGGTATTCGTATTTTATTATATATCTGCTCTGATTTGTAAACAATTTAAATATACTTATTATTCATTCATTCATTCAGATTATTTTGTAATTATGCTATTTATATTTCCTGGCTGTGCTTTTTATACTGTGTTATATTTATGGGGTTATACGTTATATTGATTATTATTACTTATTTCATTTTAATTTGAAAGGTGTGGTATCATTTATTATTTCTAAAAGCATCGTTTACAAGGTATAATATGTGTTGCCTTCTTGAATGAATAAGTAAGTTAGTTTAAGTTTTTATCTACACATCAAATTTGTACATTTATGAAAACATTGGACATATTTAAATCGACGAATTATTTGAACCTATTGTGACTTCTTATATTTATATCTGTACTATTAGTTAATATAACAGAACATTATCTTATGTCCATTTTTTGTCTAGTCTGTGTGTTGTGTAATGCAGAGGAATATTTAAGTCGGTTTGATGCATCCGTGTTGCGAGATGAATGCAGTGTATCCCATTCGCCTATTATACTTGTATGCCCCACCCATGATCAAATAAATGGATGTTTTTATAAAATCCATTTATTTGTTAAAGCTGTTAAATAACTGAGTTTAATTCCATTATGTGTTTAGTATACTATCTGTATACCCCTTTCATTCTTACAGCATATGTCCGTGCCCTATTATAAATTATCATTTTTACTGTTTATGGGTAGTAAGTGTGTATGTATTTTGTAAATCTGCAAAAGGGTTTAAATAGTCTTTTATATTTATTATTCTATTAAACACTTACTATAGGTTTGTGCTCCTTGTAAATGGGGTTATATGTTAATTGATTATTATTACTTGTTTCATTCTAATATGAAAGGTGCGGTATCATGTATTATTTCTAAAAGCATCGTTTACAAGGTATGATATGTGTTGCTTTTTTTAATGAATGGTTAAGTTATTTTATGTTTTTATCTACACATCAAATTTGTAAATTTATGTAAACATTGGACATATTCAAACCGACTAATTATTTGAACCTATTGTGACTTCTGATAATTTTATATGTGTACTGTTAGTGAATATAGAGAACATTAGTCCATTTTTTGTTTAGTTTGCAACATGCATAATGGAAAGGAATATTTAAGTCGGTTTGCTATATTTTATATTTGAGATTTATTCAGAAGGTTTGAGGATATAAATATTGTGACTGTAAATTATTAATTTTTGTAGTGTTCTATTAATTATTATTTTTGTCTACAAATAATCATAAGCGGGATCTGCACATGATTGTTCTAATGTGTTTTAACTTAGAACGGTTGTTGATGTAATTGAAATTTATACGTGTATAGTTTGTGGTGACAAATTATCTGGTATATTCGGTTAATTTATGTTTAATGGTTTATAAAAATTTTACATATATTATCAACTTCGTCAATAATTGTTTTTATTGGACATACAAATTGTTAATATAAAGCAGAAAATTATTGTATTGTAATTTTGAATGAATTTATTAAATTTTATTGATATGCTACTTCTAGTTAAACATAGCGTTTAGTTTTTTATTTCTATTTTGAGAATTTGTGTAATTAAATGATCTTCTGAAAATCTTTTGATATTACTTATTGGTAATTATACAAATATATAATACGTATGTTTTATTACAATTTTTTTTTTATTTATTCGGAACGTATATTGCAATTTTTTTACTTATATATTTAGTGGAATAACGTCGATAAAATCTGATTATAATTAAATCGCATGTCGTGCAAATTACATAATTCTTAAAAAATGATGGTTGATATTGTACGCAATGATATTGGTTTTTAAATTGTTAGCGAATTAACAGAAGGTGTCCTGATTTTGGAATTTAATTCATACGAGAGAAAGTATACATAAAAGTGTGAGTTGTAATTCAAGTAGTTTTGTTACACGTTTTTCTTGAATTCTTATACCTGATTTGAAAATATTAAAATCGTGTTCAGCGAATTACTGATAATTATCTGAATTATTTAGCGGTAAAAGATTTATTGTCGTTGTTTCTCATTGCTTTACTGTATAAGTACTATGAAGGTACATATACACATATGCTTGTTTAAATTATGCGTCTATGATGGCATTAGCGTTGTGAGTTGCTTGCAGTATATTCCGTTCGCGTATTATACTCGTATCTCCCAACCATGATCAAATAAATGGACGTTTTTATAAAATCCATTTATTTGGTATAGCTGATAAATAATTGAGTTTAATTCCGTTACTTGTTTATTATACTATCCGTATAACCCTTTCATTCCTGCAGCATATGTCCATGCCCTATTATAAATTATCATTTTTACTGTTTACTGGTAAATGTATATGTATTTTTGTAAATCTGCAAAGGAGTTTAAAAAGTACTCTTATATTTATTATTATTGCTTTTTTTTTTAAATTTTATTTAGATATATTCGAAGTTAAACGAAGTGTGCTACATTTTATTAATTACGCGTGTAATTATAATTAGGTAACGAACAACGTAATATGTTTACCATTATCAAATGCCGTGATATTTCGTTATAGTAATCAATTTATGAAATATGTTTGTTTTCTATTAAACAAGATTTTTATATAAATCCGCACTTTAGTTGACTCACGTTTATGAGATGGTCCGATATTTACGTTTCAAAGTAGTATTGCAGCATTGTATGCCCATGATAATACCTCTGTTTTGCAATTATTTTGCCTTTTTTTTTTTATTTCGTTTTGTGATAACAAAATCTTATCAAGTCTGGGGGTTTTCCATTACGTTCCTTGGTCTACTTGAATGTGTAAATTTTAAATTTTTAAATAACATTTATTTTTTCATTGTTGTTAACCTTTAGTTTTTGTTTTATCTTATTCTATAAGTAAAGTTCATCATTAAAAGAGTACGTAAGTTTTAATTTGAGCGGAAGAATCTTTTTCATTTTATTATTCATGGATCCCTGAAATTTAAGGAAAAACGCGAGAAGAACGTCGGAGTACGTTTAAAGCTTTATCTCGATGACTATATCAAATAACGGAAATTGTGTAAGAAGAGTCCAACAAAGAATAGGCATGACAAAAAATGCTCCCGGTAAACTTACAAAAATATGAAAGGATCGTTAAATAACTTGCCAGCTGAAAAAGAGATTGATACAATAATTTTATTTTATTTTTTTTTTATTTATTTTACATAATTACAACTAGTCCATTTGGACTATCCAGTAATTCTGATATAGGAAAGAAAATTAACGTGAAGAGGTTATCCGTCCAGTGACAGGAGTCTCAGAAGAATATGAATAAAATTTGTTTAAACAATATCATAAGGCTTATTCCGTTTCAGCCTTCTTGTGTTATTTAGGTTATCTAATGTAATAATTGCTTCCGTATTTGGATGCCTATGTAATCTGTCTTCATGTTGAAGTGCATACCGTCTAATTTCTGTAATTACAGTAGGAACATTTAGGTCTCTATGCAAGTCATCGTTTCTTATGAACCAGGGCGCATTCGTTATCATACGAAGTATTTTATTTTGGCATCTTTGAATTATTTTGATGTGAGTGGTTTTTGCACAACCCCACAATTGGGCGCCATAGCTCCAAGTTGGTTTAATAATCGCTTTGTAGATTAACAATTTATTGTCGATCGTTAACGTCGACTTTCTTCCAATAAGCCAATACATGGAAGCTATTAAACGGTTAATCGCTTTCTTTTTAGCAATGATGTGTTGTTTCCACGTAAGTTTCTGATCGAGTCGCATACCTAAATATTTGGTCTCATCTAGTATTGGTATTTGATTATTATTTATTGTAACTGGAGCATTATTTGTTCTTCTGTTTGTGAATATTACATGAGCCGATTTGTTTTCATTTATACTTATTTTCCACGTTTTTGTCCACTTGCATATCTGATCTAAGGAATTCTGCAGGTTACTAGCGGCAACGTTTTCGAGGGTATCGGAATCTAACACAGCAGTATCATCTGCAAAAGTAGCAGTTAGTGTGCTATTTGAAGCCGGAAGGTCAGCTGTATAAAGTATGTAGAACAGCGGCCCTAAAACACTGCCCTGCGGGACACCAACGCGTATCGGGTATAGTTTGGATTCTTCTTGCTGAACTTTTACTTTGAAAAATCGTTCATTTAGGTAAGAAGAAATTAGTTTGTACATATTATAGGGTACAATTTTTTTGATTTTATAAAGCAGTCCTTCATGCCAGACCTTGTCGAAGGCTTGAGAAATATCTAAGAATACTGCTGAACAAATTCGTTTCTCTTCGAAGTCATTTTCAATTTTATTGACGATTCTGCGAACTTGATCAAGGGTAGAGTGTTTGGTTCTGAAACCAAATTGGTGATCTGGTATTGGTTTCTTTTGATCAATAATCATCATTATCCTTTTCATAAATAACTTTTCGAAGATTTTGGATAACACAGGCATAAGCGATATTGTTCTATAGGATGAGACGACGTTTGGAGGCTTGCCAGGTTTAAGCACCATAATTATTTGAGCCATTTTCCATTGGATTGGCACATGCTTGAGTCGGAATATAGCATTGAAGATGTAAGTAATGAGCAATATTCCTTTTTTCGGTAGCTCTTTTAAGATATTGGCTGTTATTAAGTCATGACCTGGAGCTTTGTTTCTTTTTAAGGCTATAATTTCATGCCACATTTCTTTTGGGGATACAGGTTTAATGCGTTGTTGATCATCAGGAATATATTCCAAGAACTCTGAGATCTATTGCTCGTGATTACTTCTAGGTTCAGACGGATGTGGTTGGAATACGTCTGCTAGGTGTTGAGCAAAGATGTTAGCTTTTTCAGTATCGCTTCTTGCCCATTGGCCTGTTGCACCGCTGCCAATACAAGAGATGAGTTGAGTTCTTTCACAACAACGCTTGTAATCTGGGCATTATCTTGTTGATAAGAATTATACTGATAATATTGAATACCGTTTCGTATTAATATAGCGCTCCCTCCGCGAGCAGTTCCATCAGGATGCTGAGTATGGTATAAACTGTAACCAGTTATGTTAAAAAACGTTTTGTTAGTAAAATGCGTTTCTGCCACAAGGAGCACATCAATTTTCAGTAGCCGAAGGAACGATTCTGTTTCTAGACGCCACTGCGCTAGACCATTGGCATTCCAGAGTGCAATTCGGAGCGATTTCATTATTACGGAAGAATTTTCGTGATGAGCTTAGTTAGAAGCTCCATCATTATCTGATTTTGCTTGTTCATTTGTTCAAGCAATGATTCAAAGCGAGTTAAGATAGTCATTAAGCAAACTTGATCAGAATTAATTGGTTGCTGCTGTACAGCTGTTAGGGGATTTCCCCTCAAAGCATGAGAGTAAGATTTGTCTTGAGGTTTCGGCTGCTGCGTGAGTGACTGAACCTTTATTGCAGGACTATTTGTAGTCGTTCCGTCTACTGTTTGATTAAAAATCGAAATATAGGTTCATCACGCTTCTTAGTCGTATCGCTTAATTTTGGATGTGAGCTGTTAACGCGCTTAGTACGCATTTTCTGTAGTTCCTTATAAACTGAACAACCCTTATAATTCGCAGGGTGATTTCCTCCGCACAGTGCACATTCGGGAAGAGTTTCTTTACTTTTTGAGCATTTATTTGTAGGGTGTGTAGCTGCGCATTTAACACACTTAAATTCCCGATTACAGAAATGTTGCGTATGCCCATATTGTTGACAACGTTTACATTGAGGAATTTCAAAATTTTTACGTGGAGGCTCAACTTTGATTTTAGCATTGAGTAAATATTTAATTTGATAAATATCTTTATTAAGCTCATTTGGTTCGAGGTCAATAAAAAATAATGGCAGAGGTTGTTTAGTGAGATGGTGTCGAATATTTATGACTTGACGCACTTGGAAGCCTTTTTCGTTTAAAGCGGCCATAATATCAGTTGTATCAACTGATGGATGTAAATGTCTGAGTACAATTCTGTACGATCTTTCACTTTTTATTTGATAAGTATAGAAACTAATCTTCTGGCTAGTGAAATACCTTGTTAAATTACGATAAGCAGAAGCTTCGTTCACGTTTACTTTTACTCTGTTATTTGCCAGGGTACGGCAAACGTAGCCGTCATTTTTTATCGTTTTTTCGATGGCATTTTTCATTGAATATTGGTGGTGGTCTTTCTGTTCCGTTATTAACAGATTTGCTTGCCTGATTGTCATTGTTTGTTTCTTTATTTATATTATCCATCTGTAGTGCGGAAAAGCGATTTTTAGTTTTGATTGTATGGGCTGCAATTTGATCAGCATGCTTCACTCTCTTGGCACCCTTCGAAACGTGCTGCCACGCATTATCGTTGCCTTCTTCTCTATGTTTGGTATAACTTTCATCATCGCTATTGCTAGCTTTCGAAAGTTGTCGTTTAATGCTAAAGGAATTTCCAGATTTCTGTAGCACTAGTGGGGCTACAGAAGAATCAGTAATATTAGCGTCGACGACTGTTTCGACATCAGTTGCTTCAATATTATTTAATTGATTTTGACACGCGTTTTTATTGTTACGCGGTAATGACGACGTTGGCCTAGACGACACAGGAGTACGTAACATGTTAAGTTAGCAGCCCGTGCTTGTGTGCAGGCACATACACGCGCGCTGTCGCATAAGAACAGCGTAAAATAGAATAAAATGAAAATAAAAAATAAAATAAAATAAAGTTATAAAAATTATTTCCACCACCGATGGTTAGATAAATTAAAGTAAGGAATAATCTCACCGGGGTTTCTATATGTAGATATGTTATAGATAATCGGTCTGATTATAGCACGTTGAAACGAAAGATGTGCGATAAGACCGAAAGAACTAATTACACGAACGAAATTCAACGCGATAACCGAAACAACGTTACGAGTATCGTATATACAATTCCACAATAAACCGATACAATAATAAACCCGATATTTCTCTTGACTCGGATTCTTGGATTTTAACAGCATCGTCGCGTGGGAAAATTGAAGCATTCGAAATGATCTGCTATAGACGTTTACTACGAATAACCTGGGTTGAACGTGGACCTTTCTAGAACAATTACCTATAGAGCTTGAGACAACGACTGTAATACGACAAAGACTTAAGTTCATCGGCCACGTAATAAGACAGAATGGCTTGGAAAAAACGCTAATCTAAAATGGTAACCAGATTCATAGACCATAGCACTACAATTACGAATTGAAGATTACTTTTAATTCCTATAACGACAGGGGAAAATGAAGGATAGTCTTCCAATCCATTAATTCACGATGATTGGTTTCACAACGACCGCAATCGGACCTATGGCATAATATATATATATATATATATATATATATATATATATATATATATATATATATATTATCGTCTGTGTCAGATATGAATGTTTGAATTTTAAATAGCGAAATTTTAAGTTTTTCCCATTTGCTCAGCCAATTTTGAACCTAAATCTTCATGGCTGGAGCGAGTAGAGAAAACAATCCAAATAGCCGGACAGATAGGAAGATTTGAATTTTGAATGGCGTAATTTTAACAGTTTTTTGTAATTGCGGGGTCAATTTTTAAGCTTAAGCCGCAACGGTCTTAAATTCACAAAGATAGAATCTCTAAAACCATCTAGTTGAAAAATGCGACGAATTTGATAAACTAAAATTTATAGCGAATAATACGCTAATCATACGTAATATCACACGATACACTAAAATACAATTTATATATATACACACACACACATATATATATATATATAAAGCACATAATAGAATAACAATTATTACGCTTACATATATTTAATATGCATTAATCGATACATATTTTATAAATTAAAACAAACGATATAGGTACATGTTTGTTTTTATAAAATAAAAATAATTAAATTTGAGATTCGATACATTTAAATATAACAATGTTCTTGGTTATTGCGCGCATCGCGTCCGGATAATAAACGAAGTACTTTAATTCGTGAGTGAGAACAAAACGCAATAAGTTTATTATTTAGCAAAAACTAAATACTATTTATTAATTTAGACGAATAAGTCATAAATTTTAATAGTGTATCCAATAATTAACTAAATGGCTGCGGATATAGTATTATTAAAATTAAAAGGTGCGTACATACACATGGATATATACATCCACACACACACGCACACGTATATATATAAAATTATTGTATTGTTCGTTGCTGAATATCACTAACTCATTATTACGTTATTTGGACACAAAAAGTAAAACAATACTACATTTTCTGCTATATTTTTATATATATGTATTTATTTATTTTTTGTTATATTTCTACGTGTCAATATTTAATCTAAAAAGTAGTAATTTTACAACAATTATTTGGATCATGAATGATTATTTTTTTTTTATTATTAGCGTATCATGTTTTTTTTGCGTTCTTTATATAAATATACTTGTAATGTAATATATGGGTGCAATTTTTCTACCTAGTTTAAGCTAACAATGTTGGGCATATCTATATATCTATCTATCTATCTATCTATCTATCTATATATATATATATATATATTATTTATTTATTTATTTATTTATTTTAGAATACAATTTTTCGGATTAATTTTTGAGAATTAGTACATTTATGTTTATTTTTGAGTTTATAAATGATGTGTTTGTATGTGTGTGTCGTGTACAAAATTTTTACTTTACACTATACATAACACTATTATAACGAATTCGGTGGATCTGTCTTCCTTCCTTGCAATTGGAAGTATTACTGTTTTTTTTTTTTAAGGAAAATTGTTATCGCTATTATCGTGTATGTGTATATGGATACATGCTGGTACATATCGTTATATAAGACTTATATATATATATATATATATATATATATATATATATATATATATATATATATATATAAAGATTATAATTTTTACTTTACACTATACATAACACTGTTATAACGAATTCGGTGGATCTGTCTTCCTTCCTTGCAATTGGAAGTATTACTGTTTTTTTTTGTTTTTTTTTTTTTTAAGGAAAATTGTTATCGCTATTATCGTGTATGTGTATATGGATACATGCTGGTACATATCGTTATATAAGACTTATATATATATATATATATATATATATATATATATATATATATATATAAAGATTATAATTTTTACTTTACACTATACATAACACTGTTATAACGAATTCGGTGGGGTCTCTCTTCCTAACTTTGCAATTAGAAGTATTATCGTTTTGTTTTGTTTTTAACAAAAATTATTATCACTATTATCGTGTATGTGTATATGGACACAAGCTGGTAAATGTCGTTATATAAGAATATATATATATATATATGTATATATATATATAAAGATTATATATTAACGTTTAATTGTGTAGTTTACATTTTAAATAGGCAAATTTATACCACCGTGCATACTACAATGCACGCACGATTTAATGTTTGCGAACATGTACACGAACGTGTCTATGTGTGAGTGTATATGTCGGCTTAACTGTGTGCATTGTGAATAAGTATCAGCTTGGGTACATATATACATGTTGGCGTGCGTGGCTTTGTAATATATTTATTTATGTTAGTTTATTGTGAATTGATGGATGTATATAATTATCTAAATTGTATATAATAGTATGCGGTTGTATTACATTTGAAACTCGCGCATATGTTTAAATGTTTGCAGTAAATATTTGCATATACATTCGAAAATTTGTAACATTGCGTATTATATTTAAATTCCATTCGATTATTATTATTTCAATATTTATCTTATTCGGTCATTGACACATTTGATCTTCGATAATTTTTACTCGTTAATTTAATATCGTCGTAAAAACATAAAATGAAAGTAGTATACATATATATATATATATATATATATATATATAATGTTGATGTATTGGAGAGTAGTGATTTTATGAATTAACAAAACAAAATAAAAACAAAAAATTAATCACTATAAAATTTAGTTTATTAATATGCTTGAAAATGACGTTAATGTCGAAAAGCTTTGCATTAATAAAGTTACTTTTATAGTGATTAACATTGTTTTGTTTTGTTTTGTTAGTGTATATATATATATATATATATATATAAAATTTCCGATTTTCAGCAAAACAAAGTTGGTAAATGGAGCTCGTAAACAAACGATATAATTAAAAAATTTCTAATCCGTTTTCGAGATAAATCGCGCCATGTTTGTTTTCTTTGCTCTGCGTATAGTTAACATAGCGGATTGAAAGCAGTTCGACTGAAAATTTTTACCGTTTTAGCTAAATTTTCATTTTCATTTTAAATTTTTAAAATTTGTCAATTCGTCCCGTTTGTACATTAAAAACAAAAAACAAAAAGAAAAACAAACAAACAAACACCCGAATGAGAAATAGAAATCCTCTTCTAGTTCATTTATAACGGATAAAGTTAATTCGGTTTATTGACGCCGGTGACGGGTGATGCGCCGGTTTGATTTCTTGATGGCGATGTATGAGATCCTGTTGCTGCGTGACCGGTGAGTCCGTCTGATGTATCTATACTTTCTGTAGGATGTACTACAGTATTGAAATACCTTTCTGAAAATATATCGCGTACTGAATTACGTACAAACACACAAACATATATATATATATATATATATATATGTGTGTATATATATACATATGTTTATCACATTGCTTATGAAAAATTTATATATATTATATATATACAGTAAACTCTCGATTATCCGCGGTCTTTCTAGGATTGATTTTTTTTGTTCTAGAGAAAAAACGCAAACGAAAAATCGTTCGTTTATTTAAGTGTATTAGTCATCGTTACTGGAAGTCTGTATGAGTCACAATTCTCAGACCGCACTCTGGTCTTACTTTTTTCGCTTCAACATTTTACTGTCTAGTTCACGTCAGTTTTGTTAACTTGGCCGTAGAAGGTAGCTCGTTTGTTTAGTGAATCGTGATTTTAGTTTTGCCAAATTTATTATAAAAGTGTGCTTGTTTCGTGATTCGTGGTTTTATTTTATTTTACAACGACTGATAAAAGGAAAAAAGTGGTTTTATCAATTCAAGAAAAACTAGAATTAATAAAACAAATTGAAAATGGTGCTTCGAAAAAGTAAATTAGCTTGCAGTATGGAATAGGAGAATCCACTGTTAGAGACGTTTTAAAACAAAAAGATAAATTAATTCAATTTGCATCCACATCAGACAACTCCTCGTCGATGAAAAAAAGAAAAACTATGAAAAAGAGCAGTTATGAAGAATCAGATGCGGCACTTTTAGAATGGGTAAGTCAATTGAGAAGTGAAGGAACTCCTGTTTCAGGGCCTATTATTGCTGCAAAAGCAAAACAGTTTTTTCAGATGTTAGGTTTGGAAGGAACATTTGACGCAACATCAGGTTGGTTAACAAGGTTCAAACAGCGCCACAGGATAAGAGAGATTGGACTTCACGGCGAGAAAATAAGTGGCGACATACAGGCAGCGGAAAATTTCAAGACCAATTTTGAAGAGTTTCTTCAATCAGAGGAAATTTCATACGATCAAGTGTACAACGCTGATGAGTCGGGAGTGTTCTGGAAATGTTTGCCGACGCGAACATTGGCCTTTGAGAGCGAGCGGAATGCTCCAGGACATAACTCCAGTAAAGAGCGAATGACTATAATGACATGCGGCAATGCATCAGGCTCTCACAAATTAAAATTGGTAGTGATTGGTAAATCAAGAAAACCGAGATCCTTTAACGGGACAAGATTTGAAAATCTCCCTGTACACTACTTTAACCTGAAGAACGGCTGGATAGACCGGCAAGTATTTAAAGAGTGGTTTGAAAAAAAATTTATTCCTCAAGTCAAAGAACATCTGAAGTCAAAGAATTTACCAGAGAAAGCTCTACTGCTGATTAACAATACCCCATCTCACCCAAGGGAAAACGTTTTAAAATCGGAAAATAGTAATTTCATTGTAAAGTTTTTGCCTCTCAATGTCACTGCTCTTATTCAACTAATGGACCAGGGTGTGATTGCGTTAATGAAAAAAAAGTATAGAATAAATTTACTAAAAAAAAGGATTGAAGATAGAAATGATCTTCACAGTTTCTGGAAAGATTACACGATTCTTGACAGCATTTATGATATAAATACTGCTTGGGAGTCAGTTAAACAATGTACGTTAGCAAAGTCCTGGAGAAAAATTTTACCTAATGTGGAAAACACTTTACAAAAATCTATAGAAGAAAAAGAAGAAGAAGAAGAAGTTTCTACTTGTGATTTAGCTAATTTGGCGAAATCCGTTATAGGAGGAAGTGACGTCGACGAAGCAAATATTGTTGAGTGGATTAATTGTGATGCCAATGATGCAGGCTTTGAACATATTACTGATGAACAAATTATTGACAGAGCATCAGGTAGGGTTTCGGAGAAGAGTGAGGAAGAATAAGAGGATAAGATGAAGACACAAGTAAGCCACGACGCAGCTCTAGCACACATCGAATGACTTATCCAATATCTGGAGGAACAAGACGATGCTTCACTCTGTGATAAAATGGTACTAAAAAAACTTCAATCTCAAATAAAGAAGAGGTGTTTGATTTCGAAAAAACAAAAATTCGTGACAAATTTTTTTGTGAAATCTACAGGTAACTTTTAAAACCTTCTTTACTTTATAAATTGCATTATATATATACATATATGTATGCATGTGCATATGTACATAATAAATCAACTTTTTGCCTCGATTTGAATTGTTTTGTTGACCTTTTGAAAATTTTTCGGATTATCCGCGGAATTGGCTTATCGTTGCCACGCCACCCAATACCACGGATAATCGGGAGTCCACTGTATATATATATATATATATATATATATATATATATATATATATATATATATATATGAGCAAAATGAGCTGATTACTAATGTTATGAAGGAAGCTGCGGCTAAAGTTGGACCAAGGACAAAAAAAAAGGAAAACCGGGAAAATAAGCGACACTACAAAAGATCTAACGGAAAAAAAGGTGGAAAATGATAGTTGATACACGTAGAAATGAAGTTGAATGGATAGAACTGAATAAATTGATAAGAAACAAATGAGAAAAAATATACAACAGCATAATACAAAGATAGTTAAAGGCAATAGAACGCAACAAAGGTCCCAAAGTGTTTATGAAAGCAATGTCTAGAGGAAGTAAACTACTGACAAATTTGAAAAACCACGACGTGGATACTTTTACTGGCAAAATAGAATTATTGAAAGAAATTGAAAAATTTTACACAGAACTTTAAAATACAAAAAGGTAACACCGAATATGAAAAATCAGATAACATTAGGCAAGCAGAGAGGTAATTTGCCGGAAATACTAACTTCAGAAATTACCTTTGCAATGAAGAAAGTAAATACTAATAAAGCAAGTGGATCAGATAATATAACACCAGAAGCGATTAAAGAAGGTAAAGACAGGATACTAAATTGATTGAAAGACCAGTATAACAAATGCCTGAAGGAAAACAACATCCCACGTTCATGAAAGGAAACAGATGTCGTTTTAATATACAATACAGGTGATACGACTAAGCTTGAAAGTTATAGACCAATTAGTTTAATGTCACATATTTACAAGATTTATACGAGTATTATTGCAAATAGGCTGATGAAGTGAAGCAAGTGGATTATTATCATCCATGCGAACAAGCAGGTTTTAGATCCGGCTTCAGCACGCATGATCATGTGCATACTATGAGAATTTTAATTTCAAAATGCAATGAATACAATGTAGAATTACATGTGGCATTCATAGACTTCCATAAAGCCTTCGATACAGTAGAAATATGGGCAATAATAAAAGCTCTTAGTGAACAAGGCATAGAAGACGAGTATATAAACATAATAAAAATATATATGATTCGTCCACTATGAAAGTACAACTTGTGGGAAAAACAAATGAAATATTAATAAAAAGAGGAATTAGGCAAGGGGACGCAATGTCATCTAAGTTATTCATAGCATCCTTGGAAAGTACGTTCAGAAATTTAAACTGGGAATCATACGGTATTAATATAGATGGAAAAAACTCAATCATTTGCGTTTTGCCGATGATATTGTGTTAATCAGTAACAGGGTATGGTAAATGACCTTCATAGTTGCTCTAAAGCGGTAGGATTGAAGATAAATATAAATAAAACGAAATTCATGTCAAACTCACACTTGTTAGCGGAAATAATAATAGATGGGCAAATATTGGATTAGGTTAATGAATACGTGTACCTAGGTCAAGTAATCACAGTAGACAAAGATGGAATGCATAAAGAAATTAAAAGACGGACACGCGTTTCACGGGTAGCGTTTGGAAAACTAAATAATGTGTTGAAAAACAGAGACATACCGAACTGTTTAAAAAAGAAAGTATGTGAACAGTGCACCCTCCCAGTGCTCACATACGGAGCCGAAACGTGGTACCTGACAAAATACGTTGTTAGGAAATTGACCGTAACGCAGAGGGTCCATCAGAGAATAATTCTGGGTATCAAGAGGCTGGATCGAAAATGCAATACGTGGATTTGGCAGAAAAACCAAGCTGGTGGATGTAATACAACGCGTAGATAAATTAAAATAGAACTGGGCTGGTCATGTCGCTAGAAGGACAGAACGATAGGTGTACCAAAAGAATAATACAATGGGTACCGAGAGAAGGGCACAGAATCAGTGGTTGACCCGTGCATGCGACGGCAAGACGACATTCAAAAGTCAGTCTGAGTTAAATAGATGAACGATGCTCGGGATCGAGTACAATGGAAAAAGAAGAGGAACGCTTACATCCGACAGTGGATAGAAATAAGCGAAACGTGTATATATATATATATATATATATATATAATGTTTGTATACGTATACATCATGTCAATCCGTTGCTAAATGTAGGCAAGTCCCAAACATTCCCAATGATTCCTATTCTGTGCGATTTGGGATACAGTTATACATATATTATATCTTTATTATCATAACGATGTAATAAAAGTTTGCATCTTTAAAATTTCTTTTTTTCTTACGGATATTTACTATTATTATGATAAGCGAAATTTATTGGATACCTTATGAGGAAATAGAGGGTCTCGTGACTAATGTCTTATCGACCTCTCTTCGAATCTCCCCAGCGACGAGAATTTTTAATGAAAAAAAAAAAAGTAGCCTCTAACCAATTCAGCAACCATTCATAATAATGCATTTATACTGGAAACAATGGAAGACTAGAAACTCCGTGTTTTCAAATTCTTAAATGCGTAGTACAAGGGTGGGTATTATCGGCACATTATTTAATCTCCATCTAGACAAGATGTTTAAAATAATATTAACGGATGACAATGCCGGTATTAAATGGAGGAATAATTTCAAACATAAGGTATGCTAATGATTCGGCCATCTTGACTGGAAATTTGATAAACTTACACTGAATGATAAATAAACTAAACAATATAGAGCAGAAATTTGAAGTTAAAATTAATGTACCCCAAAACGAAATTTATAGTAGTTACACGCTCGCAAATTGTTGGTGAGGCGCTATATACAAATGAATGAATGGTTGAAAAATAGAGAAATTCAAATACTTGGGGTCAGTTATCGATTGAAAATTAGATTGTGAAGAAGAAATCAGAATCCGATGTATAATAGTAAAATATATATATTATATATATATATATATATATATACATGTATATTCAGAAGTCTCGGTAATGTATTTTTGCAACCAAAATTCCCTTTGCCTATAACTTTAAAGGTCATTAATTGCCATATATATGGTCGGTACTCGTGGAGACTAAACAAAATGACAATAGAAATGTGGTTCCTGAGGCGTCTGCTGAAGATACCTCGGACAGAAAAAATAACGAATGCGGAAGTCTTGAAAAGAGCAGCAGGTTAGGCGAGAACTGTGGAATATCGTACAGAAAAGAACGTATTTCGGTCGCATAATTCGTGAAGAAGAATATATTACCAACTATATTACAAGGTAGAATAGAAGGAAAACAGTCACGAGGCAGAAGAAAGTTCGGATGGATAATTAACATAAATGGTCGAACGGGAATAAAAGGAATTGAGTAGAGTTGATGGAAGCAGCAAGAAGTAGAACGCTAAAATCAGCTGACTTGTCTAAGACGCAGGTCATCCGAATAAGATTTATTATTTAGAAAACTGTTTATTTTTGTTCTTTATGATAAATTGCAATGACGTGAAAGCTTATTTTGAATAACGCTCAAAAAGAAGCTGGTTACACGAGCTAGGCCTATTACTCGCGTTTCTCACACGCGTTATTGTGTTGTATTTATTTTTTATTGTTTTATTTTATGTTTTTTTCTGTTTGTACCGACGATCGTTTGTCTGATTAAAAAAACAAAAAAAAAAATGACAATAGACTATTTACTTTTTCATCTGCGCCCTCGTACTCACCGCCGCCTTTTGGATTAATACGGATCGGTTGGACGACTATCTCGTAATGAAAAAGAAGGTCTTGTTAAATAAAGAGCAAAATACGATCAACGAACGACTACTGTACGAATTGAAGAAGGATGATAATTGCTTATAATCGTCGTATGACAATACTCGCTCTCTACCTTTCATCCGTCGTCCTGCTTTGTTAATAAAATCCCTATTGTAAGGACTACGTCCTTTTGTAGGCGTACATATGCTTTTTCTCTAACGACCATTTTATATAACGTGTTTGTCCTTTTGTCTTTGCTCAAACCAAAAGAAAAATGAAAACAAAAAAAAAACTTAGTGATGCTTTAGAGTAGTCGTTGTTATAAAAGCAAATTGAGGGTAACTGCGTGTTCGAGGGTTGAATCGTGACAACCTGGATAGTTAATTCTAGCGAATAAAAGCTTATAATAGGAATTTTCATTATGCATAATGACGCGAGTGCGTTTGATGATGATTCGTTATGTATATTATTAGCATGTATTATACATAATGATGGTTATTATGACGATAGAAAGATTTTTTTGCGTTTTAATGCATGCTATATATATATATATATATATATATATGTATATATATGTATATATATATATGTGTGTGCGTGGAATAAATATTAAAGCGTGACGTGTATTGTATTACATGTAAACCAGACAGCTAATAATCTTATCTAATTGGTTGAGTTTGTTTTTTATTAGCTTCGTACACAATCGACTATCGTATAATACGACGACGAATAATGCTAATAACGTGTAAGTCGTATAAATAGGTAAGTTGAATTTCGACTTGTAGACACTTGGAAACCTGTAAAAGCAATTAATAAAGTAAAATTAGAAGCTACAGGAACGATTACAGAAGAATTGACCGGAGCCTAAGAAATAAATCGGCTCACAGTATAAGCAATAATACAAAAAGCGGATGAAATATCGGTTAAATGGTAGAGAAACCGACTACCGCCTTTGCAATATAAAGTTTCGATTAAGAAGTACCTATAAAAGCAACTGACACCGAGATTTGGGATTGAGTGATGATGAGTGAGAGGAAACGCTGAAAATAATCGTGATAAAATTTCCCCCCCCAAAAAA